>VZTZ01039314.1:35515-97495 GCA_013400955.1 Drymodes brunneopygia
CGTGCCGCTCCCCCCCCCCCCTCCCCCCCGCCTGCCCAGCCCAGCCGTGCCCTCCCTCCCTTCACTATCCTCAGCTCTCCGCCACGCTTCAGCACCCCTATCGCTCCCTTGGCGGCGGCCGCCGAGCAGCCCCGGTGCCCCCGCCGCCTCCTTCAAGGATGAATGGAAGCGGGAGGAGGCGTGCTCCAGGAGAGGCGCCGCCTCGCCTGGCTCCTTCAATGAGTGCCCGGGAGGGGCCGCCTCGCCCCCGCCCCACGTNCCGCGTAGGGGGAGCGGTTTGTACGGCCCCTTCAGCGCAGCCTATACTTTCCCCTTCAGCTGGGGACTGCCACCTTTCCAGCGGGGTATGCCAAACCCACCCCCGTTTCCAGCCACCCTCCGTGCAAAACCCATCTCGGGAAGGGAGAGCGGGAAGTTTTGGGGAGCTCGACTCACCCAGGACGTTCCCGACGAGAGCCACAATGAAGACGACGATGTAGCCGGCGATCAGCGCCCATTCATATTCCTTGGGATGCAAATACTCCTTCCAGAGATATCGTAGGAACTCCTCATCATCGTAGTCGGAGGAAGGGGTTAAAAGAGCCTCCCGCGTTTCGTTTAGTTCCGACCCACTCGTCCAATTCCTGTACGGAGGGGAACCATCCTCTGATTGAATCCCGGACATCCCTAGTGGTTGTTCCGGAGGCTGGGAAAAAAACAACCAACAAACCCAAACCCAGACCCTCTCAGAGCATCCGAGCTTTCTCCCGCCCGTCCATCGAGGCTTGTGGTTGCCAGTGCGAAAAGCGGGGTGTGGGGAGAAAAATGACGCGGGAACTTACGGGAACCAATGCGGGAACAGGCTGGGGATCCGCGTCGGTCCCCAACCCGCCCTGACCAGCCTTTTCCCCGACCGGGCAAGGGGTGCAGCCTCCCCCGCGGAGGCTGCACCCCCTGAACCGTCGTGGAAAAGGCTGGTCGGGGTAGGTTGCGTGCCTCAGGTGCCGGAGTGCACCCGCCCCCGCTGGAAAAGTCACGTCCGTTTCAGGCGATGCCGATTTTTGTCCCCCAAACCATGCACACGCACCCTCACAGACCCCCGCATCTCTTCGTGCCTCCCCCCGCTTCCTCCCCTCGCTTCAGCTCATCCCCAGCTCCACATCTCTCCCCCCAGCCCTACTTCCAGCTTGCCCATCCCTCTTCTGACTCTACTTCTTCTCGGTTTCTCACCTTCTCTTGCACAAGCACTTCCCTTTAGACCTCTCCACAGATATATTCAAGATATTAGTAAATTAGAGGCTGTGGAAGGCTGCGGTGGGAGGAAGTGCGGGGTTAAAGGAGCCATTAAAATACAGTGGCTAATGAAGCTGTCTCATTTCTGTGCTGCTTTGAAAGTTAGGCTAAAATGGGAACCCTGAGGGTTTCCCAATGCTAGTGGGAAAATCCCTAAGAGAGCTGAGCAGATAAATGTGAGGTTTCATTGGATTTGAAGATTGTGAGAACTCACTGTAGCTTGAGTTTAGCATGCATCCACTGGGCTGAGGTTGTTTCGAACATCCAGCCTGGGACCTCAATATAGCAACTACCCCTCAGCTATTCTGAAATGGTTCAGCTGGCAGAAAGCAGTTCAAGAGAACCCAGAAGTGCTAGTTAAACATCATGATAGGGTTCCTGGCTTCTGGTGATTACTTCTTGAAATATTTTCATACTTTGCCAAGTGTAATCTCTGAAAGAGAGGGGATAGGTCTGGACTTGTCCCCCCATGACTGGTAAAATCGCCTCTTATTCAGGCAATCTGTTCACTTCATATCTGAATAATTTAGTGAGTCTGAGAAAAGCACCATTTCTATTGTGACATAGCACTACTTGGTCAGTTAAGCATTTGAGTGCAGGATTTGCACCTCCATAGAAATGGAGGAAGTATTATGATCTGACTCTACTTCCAACACAAGCATAATAGAGAGGCAGACATTCATTCATTAACACCATGCATAGAATGCTTAGGTCCAGACAGTACTTTAGTGTACCTAATTGATTTTTATCAGTGTGCAGCCTTTTTTACTGCCTTCAAAGTTCAGTACAGCATACCTGCACCTGGAATACCTCCTATTTCTATAGACCTACCCACTTTGCTTCAGTTCCTTGTAAAACAAATTTAAAAATTCTTTCCTATTCCACAGGGAAGTTGAGTGAACCTTTTAGTCTAAATATATTATAGTGTGAAATATACTCAGATATACAGGTAGGATCAGCATCTGTCTTACATAAATTAGAAGGGTAGAGTTTGAAAACACCATAAGCAAAGATTAGATACTCTGCAGCTAATGAAAAGGTTGTATTAGTTGAGTTATGAATATTGAGAAGTGATTTAAACTCTCCTGTGTGAATACAAGATTACTTGATACACAAAAAGAGACCTATTTAAGGAGCTTGTCATGGTCTTTGCTAATGGCGAAGAGATTTAGAGAATGACCTTTTGGTAATCAATGACAGATAATCACACTCATGCTCCAGCTTGTTTCCTATGCTAAAATGTTTGTAATTCCATTATTTGCTTCCATCCGGCTAAAAAAATCAAGTAATGTCTTTTTTTACATAGAGTTTCTTCCTTCCTCACCAGTAACGACCCCATCTTCAGTGCTGCATGCAGCTCTGAGGTCCCCAGCACAGGAAGGACATGGACCTGTTGGAGCTAGTCTAGAGGAGGGCCACCGAGGTGATCAGAGGGATGAAGCAGCTCTCCTATCAGGAAAGGTTAATTGGGATTGTTCAGGCTGGAAAAGAGATGGCTTAGGGGTGACCTAATTGTAGCTTCCCAGCACCTGAAGAGAGCCTACGAGAAAGACAGACAGAGACTTTTTACAAAAGTATGCAGTGATAAGACAAGGTGGGGGATGGATTTAACCTGAAAGAGAGTAGGTTTATATTAGGTATTAGGAAGAAATTGTTTATTGTGAGGGTGGTGAGGAACCAAACAGGCTGCCCAGAGAAGTTGTGGATATCCCATCCATGGAAGAGTTCAAGGCCAGGTTGGATGGGGCTTTGAGCAACCTCATCTGATGGAAGGTTCCTTGCCTACAGCAGAGGGGTTGGGACTAGATGATCTTTAATGCCCCTTCCATTCCAACCGATGCCATTCTATGATTCCTGTGAATAGTAAGGAATGGAATTTAAAAGGCATGAATATTTGGAAACAACATGAATTTATGAAAACACTGTCTTAAGACTCATGCTTTCTTTCAACAAGATTACAAATTTGATTGATAAATACATAAATAATTGATTATGCACATTAATTAGCTGCCTAAATTTGGTATTCCTGGAGTACTGTAAGACATTTGCTTTGATTGATACCACACATTCTGATTAGGGAGCAGGCTTGTAAAAAAATCAATATAGCAGACATTATAAAGATTAAAAATGGGTTAGCTGACAGATCCCAGAATGAAGTGGTAGACAAAGAATCATTGCCAAGCCTGTGCATTCCTACTGTCGGTTCTGTTATACTCATTCTTCAAATGACCTTGAAGAAATGGGCAGGTGACCCAAAGTTCAGGTGTAACCAGCTAAACACATATGCTCATCATGAATCTGTAGCCAGAAAGCTTCATTTGATCCTTGACTGTATAAATTAGTATACCTGTGAAAACTGATTAAGTTTTAAAGCATGAATGAAACTTAACTTAGTGAAAATATTCAACATGTACAAAACTCTGCTGCTGAGGAGATGATTTTCAAATGGAGCCATTTTTGCTATGCATTTCAAAATCAAGATCAAATGTCGTTCTAAAAGATAAATGCTAGATGAGATGAAAATTAATTCAGAAAAATTGCATGACGTGGAATGCAAGAGGTCAGACTGGATGATTATGGTTGTCCCCCTCTGGCTTTCTAATTTGTGAAAGTGTGTGAGCTAAATCAATTCCCCTGATGAATTTTGGTTCTGATTTATCTTTTCTTTTAATTATACTATCTGCATCAAGCTCGATGCAACAGTTTAGATCTATTCCTTTCATATGAAAGTGTTTCATATGAAAGCAAATGTTCAAAATTATGTAATTCTTATTTTAACTGGGGTTTTTTTTCAGTTCAAAGCCTGCTTAACATGTGGCTTTACAAACTTCTACAATCAAAGAATATAATAGCAACACAGCACTTAAAAGGTGCTTAAATTCAAGGGTGTATCTATTAACCTTCTTATCTCAGGAGAGTACTGTCCGGTACTTTATTTAGCTAAAAGGTTCACATACATTGATATCTCTTCTAATCCATAACTTTCCATCATTAATCCAAAAATATGGACATTAAATAACCAGCCCTAGAAGATATGTCTTGTGACTTTCAATATCACTTATATGATATTAGACCATGTGAATATAAATCTAACAGAATTTTATGCTTTATTGCATCTGATAGCTCACAGGAACTGACATTCATAGAGAATAAACAAACCTTATTTCAGCATCCAAATTTATCACTTCATCAAACACATTTCCCCCACCATAACAATAATTTTACTGCAGACCTACATTTTTATTAATCACACAAATAAGCAGTATTTTTTTCTTCTGTTAGAGACTAGCCCTTTCATTTTAAAATCTATTTGATTCAGAGGATTAATTCCATAGTAGTCAAATACCATATTAAATTAGGAACTTTTTTTTCAGGTCAGAAATAATTTTAAATTTTTTGCAAACTTGGTTTAAGAGGCAGCTCAGCCAGAGAGTTTCTGTTCTACCTTTGCTGAATATTTTAGCAGGTGATTTTGCTGTTGGGAAGCAAACCACATGAAGACAAGCACTTAAGAGAAACAGACTGCTGTACTGGCAGTAGAGACAGACTGTGTGAATGTCCTTCCTTCCTTCCTTCCTTCCTTCCTTCCTTCCTTCCTTCCTTCCTTCCTTCCTTCCTTCCTTCCTTCCGGAATTCCTTCCGGAATTCCTCTGTTCCCATGTAACAGCTTTTTTCTGTTCCTTCATCTCATGAAATATGCCCCTCACAGTAGAAAACCATCAGCCTCACTGTTTATTTCCTTGAGTCATCCTGGCCAGTCAGATTCCAGATTTTGCCTGTGAAGATCCTCTGATGTCTTTCCTCCTATAATGGTATTTCAAGGTGGATGTGCTGCTCCCTTGTTTCTGAGAAGCAGATGGACTATTATCAACTAAATAGTGAAGATGATAAATGAGCAAGTAGAAACAAGCTAAGAGCAAGAGAGGAAGACTGAAAGAAAAAGCCAGGCTTAGAAATTTTTACAGCCATAAATTTCATTGGGGTGATAAGGATACTGGCTATCAGGCAGTGAGGTGCAAAGGACCACCAAAGAAAAAAAGAAACTTTACTGTATTCTTTTGTGAACAGAATGAATTAATCAGTTACCCTTATGACTTAATAATGTTCCATCACACAATGCATTTGCAGCACTATGTTTCCTTTAGGTCTGTTCTTGTCTTAGCATCAATTCAATGATGAACTGTAGGTTCAAGATTCAAAACTAAGTTTAACATAAGAGATATTCCTCAAACCTGCTGCTAAATATTTTGAACTGGAGAAGCATCCAGCATTACCCTTGTTTACCCTCAGGCATTTTTCTCTTTGAATGTAGAAAGCAGGATCCTGTTAAGCAGGATCTTGTTTTAAACAATGCAAAAACTTGCAAAGGTATTATTACCCCAATATACAAGAGTATGAGCAATACTGTATTGATTTATTAGCTGATTAGCCCCATTAAAAGAAGTCAAAGCTAAGATAATTTGCTCTGTTTCTAGTAGCGATCAGATAAGAAAAATAAGCTCTTGGTTGGCTCATGCCATCTCCGTTATTAATATCCACCAGTGCAAAATATATTTGAAGTGAAAAATTCTGATTCTAGGCTCATTCACTCTACTGTAAATTAGAAGTATCTTCATTCATGTCACTAGAGTTATGCTGCTGTAATACAAATTAGAATAATAGAATGCATAGTTGTTCAGATTCACATGAACTGAAAGCAATATGAGAATCTGATTCTCGGTGAAATTCTGCTGTCCAACTGGGAACAGAATTACCTAACATCTTTCCTGTATGTTAAAGATATAATTTCCAAGGGTGTGCAATTCATATGTATATATAAAATTATACTGCTGCACCATGCTTTTCTTTGTCCATTTGCTCATTAACAACAAACTACTAAAAGGGGTTTTAAAACTTCTTTTTATTTCTTTTAGAAAAAAAAAAGGTTTTGATATATGAAAATGAATGTGTACCTTCTGCAGTATTCTCTCCTCCACCAAGTCTACAAATATTTAAAAGCAAACATATTTAATGATCAAGGCACAAATCCAAACATAGATAGAACAAATTACAAGACACCTTTCCTGAAAATGTCTCTGAACTGTATATGGAAGCTGAAAAAGGGATGTCTGTTTACTCTATTTTTTTTTTCATTAAGACAAGGCATGCCCAATGATAATTGCAGTCAAAAAGTTTAAATACATAAAAAAAATCTTCTTAACTTCATAGACATAGAGGACCACTGAAAGTTATTTTTGTAGAAGTTAAGACAAATTTATTACAAGTCCATCAAAGCTGTTAAATTAAGTAGTTTGAATGCTACATTGTGCTCAAGAGCTCTGAAGCCAGAGAAAATATAACTTGAAATAGAACCTTTTTCTTAAAATTATTTTATCTGGAATCTTCTTCTGACCCATTTCGAAATAACAGAGGGTCTGTGGTGTGATATAAGATAGATGCTTTCATGTTAAGTATTTTGAGGAACAAGGAGGAAGAGGCACACAGCTTTTTTTAAATAAATGTTTTGGTTATTTTAAAGGAAAGAAAGGCCTTTCAAATGAATTCAGTACAAAAAATGTATGATTTATTGCAAGGTTTTCGTGGTGATTACAGCATTGGATCTGTCCTTAGCAACATGTTTGCTATTCTGTAGAATGTACATTTTAAGTAGGTGAGATAGATTAGGAATGGGAAGTGAACAGTGACAAAGATAGCTTTAAGGGATTTATCACTTTCAGTATTATCAAAGCTAAGTGACACCAACATGTATTACAGCCCTATGACCTGTATTTTTCCTATTTGGATTCACTGACCTACTGACAGAAGACCAGAATAAAAGTACTACATTGAGCTATTGCTTTCATCCAACTGGTTCTTGCTTTGTCCTATTGCATAAGGCCAACAAACCCTCCCATCATGGTTACATCTCTGACAGTGGCTGGGAATCGATGAGTAGGGGCGAACACAAGGGTAAGGCAAGTTTGCAGTGACACTTTCCCTCATTACAGCTTCCTATCTCTGAGCAAGCTGCAAGTTAGCAGCTTCCTGAGGCCAGTCATCATGTCTGGCTAACGAATATGTCTTTACATGCTTTTCCCAACATTTTTGCTTAATTATTTCCTGAGCCTGCCTGAACCTCTGGCTTCCACTGAAACTAGAAGCAATGATTTCCACAGTTTGTTACTGTGTTCCTCCTTTGCTACCTTTAAAAGTGTTCCTAAATTATTTTATTTTATTTTATTTGTTGCTCATACAGTGTAAAAATGGAGTATTTCCCTTTCCAGTTTTTCCATACCATTTGTGAGGTGTTTTTTTTCAGTCAAGTCCTCCTTGAAACTATCTCCATTTCAGCAATCATTTTATTTTTCCTAATTAACTTAGCATTACAGAAAACTTTGCTACCTTTTATATTCACGCCCTGAATCATCTCTGACCTGTTTGGATAAGGTCTACTTAACTCCATGGGTTTATTTTCTGTTACCTTTTTGAATTTTGTTTGGTTTGTCCTATATGCTATACTTCATTTTTGTACAGCATTCTGTAAGTTCACTGCCGGATGATTCATCTCAAATGGTGCACTTTTAGCACATTGACTTTCAGATAGTAAGTTTAAAAACTTACCCATTTTTATTTTAAGTTTCATCAGTAGATTTGTTTTTCCTTGGATAGGCTATGTCCCTAGTATCAGTTTGATCTTTTATTAAAGTTTCCCCTGTTCTCAATAAAGTGACTCTGCTCCTTCTGCCGTTTCTCAGACACACTGGCACTGCACTCTGTCTAGCCCTGTTCATGGTACTGAGAACATTTCTCAGGTCATCTTTACTCAAAGATTTTACATAATCTATTGCTACTATTCTATAGTATGACCTCCTGAAATTTCCATTTTAATGTTAAGTTTTCAGAGATCAAAAGAGAAGCATTTTGTCATGAGGATAGTTCACAAAGCATCAAAAGCATTTTTTTCCAAGTCATTGTTCACTCCTTGCTATTTTGTTTCTTAAGTTGTGGTTTCATATTCTGTTTAGGTATGTATATCTTCACATGGCATTTAAAAATTTTAATGCTACCTTGATAGTTTATTCCATGCCTGTTTTCTTTTTTTCTTTTTCCTAGCTTAAAAAATATATCAGTTAGGTAACAGGCAAGAGCTTACTTTCCTCCTATTTTTAATGAACAGGTGCATGAATATTTTTCTCATGCAATCAGTGAGCTTGTAGGTGGCTATACATTACTTTGGACTGCAATATGCAGAACTTTGCAGTAATTTTCCTTATTGTTACAAGATTTCTTGTGATAGAAAAACATGTTTTATGCATCAGAAACTGAAGACAAAATGACATTCAAGGTCAAAATAAAAACATAGAATTTATGAAACATTTCATCATAGAATCATAGAATTGTTATGGTTTGAAGAGACCTCCAAGATAATCAAACCCAACCCTTAACCCAGCACTGCCAAGTCCACCACTACATGTCCCAAGCACCACATCTACATGTTTCTTGAGCACTTCCAAGGATGGTGGTTCCACCACTTCCCTGGGCAGCCTGTTCCCATCCATCTCACCCTTTCAGTGGAGTAATTTTTCCTAATATCAAATTGAAACATCCCCTGGTGCAGCTTGAGGCCATTTCCTCTTGTCCTATCTCTTGTTACCAGGGAGAACAAACTGGTCCCCACCAGTCTACAGTGTCCTTTCAGTTAGTTCTAGAGAGCAGTAATATTCCTCATGAACCTCCTTCTATCTGGACTAAACACTCCACTTCCCTCAGCTGCTCCTCATTAGTCTTGTTCTCCAAGATCTTTCAGTCTATGGAGACAAACTGCACTGTTTTGCCAGCATAGACTGCACTGATTTGTTTCTATTATGCACTTTGCTGCTGCATCGATAAAAGGTATATTTACTATTATTATATTATCAGAGAGAAGTCTGAAACTCAACACCAATCACTGTGAAGAACTTCATTGCTCAGGCTGTAAGATATGCTCGGCCAAAAATAAACAAATAACAGAAGTTACCTGTGCTACAGAATTACTAAAACTAGAACCTTTAGTGTCTTCTCCAGCTCCGCAAATATTGGTTACTGCTTTGTCTTTTCATTTCTTTCTGTCAGTTGCATGTTTCAGTAAGTCTTACCTTGACTGGCTCTAATATTTCACAAAGAATATTGTGATTACCCAGTGTCCTATTAGCCAGTGACTGGCTCAGGTATTTACCCTGCTAAACACCATAAGCCAACAATTCAGCTTGAAAAAAGAAGAAAGTAAAATAAAATATCCAAAAATGTCAAAAAGAAAAGGAAATTTTAAAATTTCTAGATCCAGATAAACTGCATACTGCAGAAATTAGCTTAGCCTGAATATCAGATGAGACTTTTAGTGAATTAAATCCATATTTTTTCATGTCAGTCAAGTCACCTTGAACTGAAATGCATTTTAGAAGTCAATCTAGGTTCAGTTCTCATGCCTGAGAATGTCAGTACTTATTATTATGGGCAGATTTTTCTCTTCCCTTTGCCACTTGACAGTGTCTCAGATAATTATAGTTCTGCCCTTCCTACTGTAAAGACGTGTGTATACTTTGCAGGAAGAGCCCATTATCTATGGAGGGGTGAAGGAAGAAGTCACTTAGGGACCATCTTTGCTACTGGTGAAGGCAATTGTGGAGGAATCAGACCTGTGACCAAGCGTGTGCAGACTCACCCACCTCTTGTGCAGCACCACACTGGGGCTGGCAGGGGCCCCAGTGGGCTCAGGCGTGTGACAATAAATCATCCCTGCTGATTTGGGCCACCAGAGAGAAACCCATCAGCACAGGAACTTGCCTTGCTTTTCCTTGTATTTATAAGCAAGCTGCCAGCTCAGAGTCATATTATTAAACAAACTATTACAATCTCTCACAATGCTGTTACACGTTAATGCACCAACACTGAAAAGGAAAAAGACTTATTTTCCTGTGAAGCTCAAAATGTGAGGCAATGCTTAATATACTTTGAGTGGTGAGTATGAACCAGGAGACTGTAGCAGACCTGCACTTTTAGGTTTCTTTCAAGAAGGCTTTGGGGGTGAGGATGTCTCAGTCTCCGCAATTCTTCCAGTGATTGTGAAGATAAATAATCCACTTCTGTGGGATTCAAGGCTATAAACAAGGCTGAGTCTGTGATACTTTTCATTCTTTCCTCTGCTAAAATGTAATTATATTGGCTGAACATTTTTCATTTACTGTTATAGAACAGCTTGCAAACAAGGCATCCTTGTCGCAGTTTAATTTCAGCTGGATCAGATTAACCAAGATCTTCAACTAAAGATCTAAGTATCTCATGGCAAAGCATGAGCAGAGCTTTGAAAAGTATCATTTGAAAAAGCACTATTCACTTTTTTCCTTCCAAGTTTGCTGCCTGCTGAAATGCTTAGACCTTCTCAGATGTTTTTCACTGTTTTTTTTAGTGACTTTTTCTTCTGTCTATTTCAAAACTTTAGGTGTGAAGACCATTACTTGTGAAGCACAGCTGACCTCGTAGCATTTTCAACTTGGTGAGGATTCTGTATGTTTATACACATCATAGTCTGTTGCTTGCAACCACCTATAGAAAACTCCGTCATCATTTAACCTCATTTTCTGGTTACTCATCTACAAACTGAGTTCACAGAATTTCCTTAGTGTGAATGTCTGTAAAAACATAAATTTTAGGTGCTATAAGTGTAGGGAGTGAAGGACAGCAAGTTTAACACCTAAATTTAGATGAGTTACATAAATCTTGATACTGGTGCACTGAAAATATCCAGACTGAGTCCACTAAGTTCAAACTAAATGTCAGAACTTGAGAAATCAGAGAAATCTGTCCCCTCCTTTAGCCCTTTTGTTTCCTATCTGTAAATTTGCTTAGCCATTCAATTTGTGTAAAAAAACCCACAAATTATTCTGGCTTCATATCTACTCATATCTGCAATTACCAAAACAGAGTTGATTTATAACCTGTGTAAATATATATGTATTTTTTACAGGGCTTATGAACTACTCCTTCATTTTCCATTGTTCTTCCCAGAGAAAAAGAATGAGCTGGATCATGAGATGGAGAATCTACACTGAAAAACAAGCTGTTGTACACGCTACCCAAATTATTTGTTACTTTGTTGTTAAAGTTTGCTGAAGGTCTCTAATTAATATCTATATACAAGGAGAAAGGACAATTTGGGGAAAACTACAAGTGTATGGTATAATTAAACAGATGAATGTTGTCCCATCAGTAATACTGTCAGAAGTGCTAGTGAATCTATCACTCAAAGAGCACACTGCAGGTCTTGAAGATCTTGTTTAAAAAGAGTGAGAATGATAAACACCATGAGAATTTATTTGCAAAATTAGAATGTTTTAGTGTAGAATATCAGTGTTTGTGTCAAAAATTACCAGCAGAAGGAAAGCAAATGACATATTTCTGCTCTAACTCACGGCACAAGAAGGAATCACCAAATTAAAATAGTAGTGGGAAATAAAGAATAGGTCCAACAGCTTTTCTTCCAACAAGTTAAAAATAGACAATAAAATTAATTAGGGTAAAAAATTTAACTACCTTTTAAAAGTTCTCAGAATCAATATATACAACAAGAATATCCAGGCTTGTCACTGCTAATTATAACTGAAGGTTTGGCTTGGCTTTCCTGTGTCAGAAATAAGGTGAGATTTCTGAAGATTCCTGTGGAAATCCTATTTCCCATAAATTAGCACACTATGGAATCCACTTATAATGTAATAAAATGAGCTAAATTTCTTTCCTCCACAAATCCAGTTTACTCTAAGTAAGCCAATTATACCCAGACAAAGTATAGATCTCCTGTTGTCACAAAATCACAGTAAAGATGGATGATTACAGTTGAACTGAGTGTTTTTTAAGTTACATTATTATCTTCAAAACAATTTAAGAAAAATATATTCCATCTTGAATATAAAATTATCTGTTAATAATACAGAAAACAGGCTTCACTTTCAGTTGAAGATGAAAGAATGTACACATGAGAATGATGCCAAAAGATTTTTGATTTTTATATATTTTTCATATATTTGTAGCTCTATAGACTATTACTGTATAATTATATAGTTTCTTGTCTAACTCCAGTGCTTTTCCTTCCCTGTTAGACAACACATTCCTGGAATCCTATTCTAATCTTGCTTCTTCAGTGCACCAAGGTCATTTCACTTTCCCATTTATTTAGACATAAACAATGCAGGCCTAGAAGCAAGGGGGAGGCTTCAGTAGGGGGCAGAACCAAGAGGAGAATTACTTCATTAACTCTTTCTAATTGAGGATTATTGTCAATTTTGCTAATTTGCTAAACTTATAAAGGTGTTGAAGCCCTGTATCACATGCATTTTTGCCATAACTGCACCTGGAGGACCTTCACTAAACAGTAACCACTTTTTATCATCTTAATCTTGTGTGGCTCTTGATTTTGGAGGCTATAAGGCAACAACAATATAAAAATTTCAACTCAGATATGCATATTAACACTCCCTCCCCCAATTTGTACCTATGTGGTAGGCAAAGTAACCTCACAGAATTGTAGTAATTATATATTTTTAAAGCCTGTACTTGGGTCTTACTCAGCTCTTCTTCTACAGAGAATATGAGAAGTTAGCATAAGTTACCTGGAAACTGCCCTAAATTGCTCTTCAGTAATTCAAGATGTTTGCACAGGAAAAGTTTCCTCCTCCTAAACCCATTGACTGAGCTTAATATTGTAGGCTGAGAGCACACTGGATAGAAAGAAAAAGGGCTCACGCTGCCTCCTGTACATCAATCCATCTCCTAGGAAACTAGTATTTAATTCATTATCCAGAAACTGCTCCCTCACTCTGCTAGACACAGTGTTGTCAGATAATATTTTTCCTGAAAAGGAATACTGTTTAGAGGGAATATGCTTTACCTAGAAGCCAAATGCTTCCTTTTGCTATCAATGCCATTGCAAGCAGCATTACAATGTCTTTATTAGTTTTTTGCTGTAATATTGAACTATATTATCTTGTGACTTCCAATACTTTTTCTTTCAGTCTGTAGTTGAAGATATGCATTTCCTACATATTGATTATTTCTTTTCTTTAAGTTTTGCCATTCCTCATGCCCTAAAAACACAGCTTCTTTGCTAGTGTACAAGCTGCAGCATTTTCTGTTGTTATATACTAAATTATTATTCTACAACTCTCGTAGTGATCGGTTTTTGAACCTAAATTTTAGATTTCCTCTGTGAATAAAGTTTTACTGGAAAGTCATTCATACCCAGTTAAAAAATAAAATTAAAAAATTATTTGCATTTCAGCAAAAATACCAAACTTCAATGCTGAGGAAGTTTCATTTTTTATCAGAATTTATACAATTTTCGAAAAATGCACAGTTATCTCTGCTGACTTCTGTTTGTTTTTTTATTTTAAAACAGAACTTTTTTAAGCTGTAATAAACAAATCAAACATGAGTTATTGAAGATTAACAAACTACTCAAAACTGCAGTACTCAGATAATTACATTTGCATTTTCGAATTAATGGTTTGAACAGACACCTGGAGAATATATCACACACTCAGGGATGTACCACAGATTGATGGTAGCACCTTTCAGTTGTTCACCTCTGCTCCACATGTTCTGCTAAATGGTTGTTAACCAGTTTGAGAAAAGTTCTGCTGCTTGGAGCAGAAGTTGATTTCAAGTGAGCGAAGCATTTGCAGCCTGCTTGTCGATGTGCTTGCCCTTGTAGTTCCTATGGCTGTGTTTAACTAATAAGTGAAGCAATTAATGCATCTTCTTTGTTGCACTTTTTGAAGATGGCTGTAACATTTTTTATTTTTACAGTCAGTAGAAATCTACCTCGATTGTCATGACTTTTTTAAGATTATAGAGAAATGTAATTTTCTAGTCAATGTCAATGAAATTAGCTGGTTCCTTTAGCATCACTGGATTCATCCCATCCCAAATCATTGAATTTGTTTAAGACTTCCATAGCTGTAACTTCCTCTGGTGTAAACAGTGTCATTTTCACACCCTCTCCAACTAGACACAAAAGACCTGAGAGCAGACCTTACCAGAAAACACTAGGAGAAAAATGTCATTGAATACTTTTGCCTTTTCTGTGTCCTTTGCCATTAGATGAGCACACTCAGCAGCACACCCACTTTTTTCTTAGTTTTCCTTTTGCTGTACTTTAAGAAACTCTTATTTTCATTCATGGACTTCACCAGTTTCAGCTCCAGCTCATAGCTGACTTTGCTAATTACAACCCTAGATGTTTAGGCAATATCTTCATAGTTCCCCAAGTAGCCAATCCCAATTTTCACCTTCTTTGTATTTCCTTCTTGTTCAGCTCAACACAATGATAAACCTGCTTTCAGAACTGGACATGAAAAAAATGCTCCCCGTCACCTGATGTGGAAAGCTCAACCTGTACAAACACTTCTACTTCAAATGTGCTCACAGTTTTTTGGGGAGTTTGAAGTTAGGTCAGGAATCATCAATTTTTCAGAGCTAACATAAAGCATTAATAAATAACCCACTACATAGAATCACAGAATCATCAGAACTGCATTCATGTCCTTATTTTTCATCTGTGTACAGCTAATACTGCCAGGTGGCCCAGCTGCACTCAGATCTTGTGTTGATTATGGTTGACCCATGGCCTACAAGGACCTGAGAAGTAAGCAGTGAGATGCTGGTTGCCTCTCCTGTTGATCCCAGCTGCAGGTCCTGTCATCCATATGACAGGTTGCTGTGTCAATATCTATTTCCTGCTGGAACTCACACTGTTTACTTACTTAGGATGGATTTTACTTGGAAGAGAAGGGCCTTTGATGTTTTCTGTGACAAGTACTGTATGCATTGTGTTTGGACTGAGTTTTCAGTTAAATGAAATTAGGCAGTGCAGGTAATAAATCATATGCCTTGAAAATTAGAACAAACTGCCTTGTTCTTCTTCCAAAATGCAGCACTTAAAAGAAAACCACAGTAGCCTAGAAAACATAAAGAAACAGAATTAAAAGAAAACTAGTCATCTCTGAAGAAGTTATTATGGGAACAGACACAAAAGAAAAATGTGGGAGGGCAAACAGGAAAATAGAGATGTGCAGACCTTTTTAATGACACAGAGTCACTCACACTCTTGGAAATCAAAGTAATGTCTCCCAGTTTCAAATCTTGCATTTTATACACCAGACCTTTGCATCTCATAATGTCTCCCAGCTTCAAATCTTGTATTTTATACACCAGACCTTTGCATCTCAGAACTACAGGACCAGTGATAAGTGTGGCAATGTGGCCCATTAAAAAAAGAGGCATTCACAAGCCATAGCATTTTAATATATTCTTTACTTCCAAAAGTATGTTCTTTCCTTGAAGTAGTGGATCACAGCAGAGGTATGACTGTGTGTGCCGTGTTATTCCAGCTGCTAATCAAAGCCTCCATTCCCTGTACTGGATACCTGTTGAGGGTTACACACAGGGGAGGCTTGAACAGATGCTGCTCTTAATCAGCACCTATTAAGTTTTCTCCCAAGCTCAGTTTGGCTCCTTGGAACACGGAGGAGTCACTTAGCTGTGTCTAGGTCAGGTGCTCGTAGGGATGATGTTTAAATGTAACACATCATAAGTGCTGGTACAGAAAACCACTGTGCTTCAAGGCAGGCAGCCAAGTACCATTGCCAACAGCTCACAGCCCTTTGTGGGAGCTTCCATCTGAGTAAACAAGTGGTATTTATCATGAAAGTGAGGCTATGCCTATACTAATAAATTAGTATTCCAGACACAATTCTCCAGAAATTGCATTGATGCTACTTAACTATTCAAATCAGGACTCTATGTCCAAATTGTATTTCAATTCACTGCTATAAGCCCAGGAACAGTCTGAATGTGTACAGCTCCTGTCAGTTAGAGGTCCCTGGAAGTTTGATGTAGTTGTGAATGAAACCCATAGAATCATTTGTGTTTGAAGAAAGGTGTGTGGTGCAGCATCACATGAATACTTCCATGGATGCATGAGCATGACTAGATAGATAAAGTATTATAACTCAAGGATTTCTGTTACAGAGTAGTTCAGCAAGGTTCTTAAGAGCAAAAGATAGCTTAGGGCCATTCTAAATTCTTCTACTTGCTCATAGCCTCACGGCTTGTTCAATACCAGAAACTAGAATTGCAGGAATGTGTCTGTGGGTCTAGTAAAGCACAAGGAATTGACATTTATAATTATGTTTCTTTAAAAAATCAGGCAACATTCTCAATGTTTTGACTTAAAGCTAATTTTTTTTGTACCTATCCAGGCATTCACCGAATTTTTCCTCGGTGACACAAGAGATAGTACAAAGTTCCTAGGAAACTTGAAAAAAAAATAATTAGTCAGTAGCTTCAACTATAAGGAAGGAGCACTATAATCTCTCCTATAATCCACATATTTCTCACATTTATATTACTCCCAAGGAACAAAGGACTGTTATCAAATTCTTTGAAGGATTCTAGTTTACTTCTTACAAAGATGTGAGCTCAATAAACCAGCCATGGGAGGTCTCACTTTATCAAGTACTGGCAAAGAGGGAGATGATGCTGATTCCAGTAATGTATTTCCTCCTGGGACATAAAACTTCAGGTGATAAAATTGATGGGGAATGCTTTAAGTGAAAAAAAACTCAGAAAAATCTCCAATAATTCTTCACTTCTAGAAAGGCATCAGAGTTGAGACACATCTTCAACATAAAACAGATAGCTCTAGGCATAGAAGGGTGTACATACTACATTTAGCACACTAAGATTTACTTCCCTTCACCTCATCTTCCCTTTAGGATTAGCCAATAGAACCTTAAAAAATGAGCAAATTTACATGGGTGCAAGTGACAAGCTTATATTATCTGGAGCGAATAAGAAAATAAGCCCTCTAATTTTCTTTTTATTTTACGAGTGATTGTGTATAAAAAATGCAACAGATCTAAAAATAAAGAGAGCAAGGAATCAAAAGTGATCATGTATTGGGCTGACAACAAAAATTCACAGCCCACAGAGTTTTTGTGTCAGGCAGTAACACAGGAGGCAATAATGTCTCCTGGATTATAGATGCTTGGATAGAGTACAGATGAAGACTGAAGGAAGTATCATCAACTCATGGGAAGCTTACAACATGTTTCTATTTGAGAAGAATTTGAAAGGTTTCCAGCATGCTGATGGCAGACACATTTCAGAACCAACCTTAATCCATTTCATTTGAAAATGAAAGTTCTTCTATACATTAGGATACAGGCTTAGAAGAGCAAACTGTTGGCTAAAAAATTAAAGAAAGATCTCACCTAAGGTCTTCATGACAAAAACTATTCAGACAGTTATCAATGCCAATGTCTGAGTCCCAGCTTTGGAACTTGAGTGTCCACTATTCAAAATGGTTAAAATTGTTCTGGAACTGGTTTTTATTAAGTAATTCCTCCGCTAAAAAAATTCTGGGGAATAGTTCAGCAGGCAGCACAGACAAAGAAATATTCCCAAAAGAATCTATGAATAAAGAATCCTCCTGTCCTGCAGTCAGCTTAACTAGACTAAGGTAGCCTAATCCTGCCAGTTCTCTTTGGGACTGAACAATGAACCTGGACATTGTTACTTTGCTGACACAGATGCAACCTGACAAAATTTTGAACATACCACCAACGTAGATTTATTTTAAACCTTTCTGTCTAGGAACTGGTCCTATCTTCTATTTGTACTGAATCACAGAAAAATTACTTTTCAAATCCTCTGTGAATATGTAAGTAGTATCTGAAAAAAATAGTTAAAGTAGTTGATAGTTAAGATGTTTCTATTGGAGGAAAAAAGATCTCCTGATCTCAAGGGATCTAAGTTAAAATAATGTCATTTAAGTATGGTTTAAAACAACTCCTGTAATTCTCCCACCTTCAGCAGAATTTTATTTCAAAAATAAGCTTAAAGCTGTAGCACATTTGATAGTATGTGCTAAATAATTTGCTTTCTCCACTGACTGACAATCACATACTTTCACTGAATTATTTCCTAGACAAGCTAATGAGAGATCTATGATTTCCATTATTCATTACTTTTTTGAGCTGATAGTCAGTAGACAGGAATTCCCATGTCTGTCTTCATATTGAGAATAAATGAATGATAAAAATGGGGTTTTCCTTTGTCCTAAACACAAAGCCTCTTCTCCCTCAGTGCAAGAGGAAAAGGACCTTCCTTTTAGTTTCTCTGGTCATCATCTCAGTCAGTTTTGCACCCACAGAGCACCCTTCTTCGAACCAGGTGCATGACTGCTTTTCACCCTTTTTTTTACCTCATGGGTGTGCATTCTTCCAAGAGTCTTCATGCCTCTTCAGTTGCACCCAGTCAAAGGGAAACCACTCACAAAGTGTAGCTCATCTTTGTCGATGATCTGATATTTGGCTAACTCTTTTAGGAATAGTCTTGTTAATTTTTATAGCTGTCAATCTGTAAAGACAGCTGAGCTAGACATGTTTTGTTTAAACTGAGTTTGTTATTGTCTGTTGACCCATGCACAGAAACCAGTAACACCTTTCAGTACAAGAAATATCCATACTGATCTCATTATTTCCTGTGATTATTCATGGCACAAGAAAACCATTGCAAGTTTAGTGAGAGTTAAATTCAATCTTGCCTGATGGAATTCCAACATGACAGTTCTGCTGGCATCCCTGCTACTTGATCCAAACTTGAAAACTCCATCATTTTTTGATTGCTATGCCCACAGATTACTAGCTATGAACCAGCTCCACAAGCTGTCAGCAGAAAAAACCCTGGGAAACCTGTGTGACCCTGAAGGCTGTGTAGGCACCTGATATTGGGGAAGTAAGAATAAGAATCTGGAATATGCATGGGGACTGGAAGGGTTCATTATCATGAAAGTCTCCTGATTTCTGTTTGCCTTAGAAGTTAATAATACTAGCATTCTCTGTAATCAGAAATTGAATGGCTCATTGCTTACACAGTCACAACTTTGAAAGGATTAATAAGAGCTCCTCTGGGCAAGTAGGTCAGCAGGTCCTTTGACTCCACACTGAATGCAGGACACCTGCAGGAAGTGTTCAAAATGTGGCAGAATTAGTTGAGCTATATGCCTCTAAAGATAGAACACAGATACCAGATACTATTTAATAGAGGGTGTCCTCTTGATATATGCTTTATCTGTGGCATGGCAGAATAATTTAGGGGCTGAACTGGAACATCCAAATCAGGACTGTCATCCTCCTAGGGTCAGAGTGGAGAGAAATAGCAAGGCAGAAGCCTTGTCTGGAAGACTTCCCTGACCACAGAAGAAACTTGAAGAACCTGTGCTTTGAACTTTAGTGTCTTTATTAATTGCTTAAAGATAGGCAGAAAGGTTTTACCCTAGCATAAGGCTTGAATAGGTGCCAAGTAAAAATAAAGACTTGTTGTGTGCCTTCTATCTGGAACTTTATGAACTATAATCATTAGATCCCAACCTGAACTTGGCACACGTAACTCAGGTCATTCTCAAAAACAAAGGTGGAACTTTCTAATGTTACCAAGCCAACTCTTACTAACATAACTAAGTATGGAAGAGAATGTGCCTCTGAATCCACTCTAGAAATATCTTGGTTTTCTATCCTGTGCAGAAAGCTGTACTCCCTTCAGTTTAATCCAGAGACACCAATGTAAGATTTCCCTTTTTCTTCTGTTAATTCTTTATGTTTAAAATATTTGCCTTTTATGTAAGTCTGTTTGTGAGATTTGGATATTTGCGTTAAAGAGCTACAAGCTGCACATCAAATATAATTGAACACAAATTTAATCTTTGAAATCAGGTTTAATTTTACTTTTATATTTTCAAACTAAGATTCTAAACTACTTAGAGCAAATATCTTTTTCTCCTATCTTTTTCATTCTACTGCTAGTCACATTTTTAATTTGGCCAGTTACTGCTGACAAAATAACATTAGACATCCTTGTTTATTGCAGGACGATTCTGCTTAGATGTGGTGATGTCTGCTATTTCAGACAATTTTAATTAGCATGCAAGACAAAATATTGTACAAGATAAATGGATGTCTTATCATTAATAAACCAGCTTAATATACTGTGATGATTTTACATCAATTAATTCTTTAAAATGCAAAATAATGTGTACAGCATACTCCTGTCTGGTAACCTGTTCCTTGAATTTCTATTGTTAAGACATGGAGGTTAAAAATTGTTTTGATAGATTATAAGGTATTGCATGGTCTTACTTCCTGATTAGTTTACTGCTATTTTTAGTATTGGTATAAGAATTTGCAGTCTGTTCATCTCAGAATTTTGTCTAGGTTTTATTTATCGAATTGTTTATCAAAACAGTTAATTGCTAGAAAAGAAATGGTAGCTGAGCAAGTCTAAGTGCAGAACTACTCAGAACAAATACAGAAGTATCAGCATCTGAGAGATTTGCATCTTTTTTTTTTTGTTGCCTATAATTAACTTATACTAATCCTGAATCATGAGATCACTTTCACCATAAGCAAGTGAGGAAAATGGTCAATAAATATGAATGTGATGTACAAATTTAAACATATCTATAACTGATTATACATTTGATAGGATCCGTGATCTGCCTGTTCCCTGAAGGTAAAGAACTGTCCACAATGAAAAATTCTCCCTTAAAAACAATTAAATACATGGAACAGAAAATAAAATAGGTGCAAAATGAATAGTTGGGTAAATATTAGGAAGATTATATGCCTGCAAACTTTGATTATTTCTATTATTTGGATATCTGCTTGGCTTATCAGTAGACACAATGATTTACTCATGCAGATTTTCTTCTCAAGAAACAGATGCTGTTCAAACTGGAGTTAAAAATAACCAGTTCGCTGCTGACTGTGATCTTTGTTCTGGGGTGTACTTCCCAAAAATATGTCGTTAACACAGTGACTTAAAGGTAACACTGAGAGGCAGGTGACAGAGAGTTATGCCCATATAATATAAAAATAAAACAAAAATTATAGTCTTCCTCTTTTGGTTTCATTAAATGTACACTTAGCCACTTTTCCAATTAAAAAAAATTCAAATAGCATAGTATGTGTCAGAGAACATTGGTTAGTTCTCAGAAAATGTCAGATATTTACTAAGGTTGTACTATATACCCTGCTTCTGAAGACATCAAAGGCAAATGTATATATATAGATGGTATTGATTTTTTGGGTGGTTTTTTTGTTTGTTTGTTTGTTTTTTGTAGCTGTTGTGGAGTTTATCTCTCTTTCCATTTTAATTTTCCTGGGTTTCTTTCACATTTAAAGATATTTTTTATGCAAGAACCTCCATTTTATTCATCTGTAGCCTGGCACATCTTATCCATGTTTGCAATATATCAGTCCTCCTTAGGGTAAAGTCTATTTCTGTGATTGTAATAATTCTTTGGTGTGTAAAACTTGAACTTTGTGCTTGTCTTTCATGGTATAATATCTCAAAGAGCACAGATGGGGAACCCAACTCACAACATGTAAGCAAGAATCAAATTCTGTTTTCTTTTACATCCAGACACCCCAGGAAAGCCAACAGAATGAATTACATGACTGAAAGAAAATTTTATGAGTAGCAAATTGCTTTAGGATGGCATTCTGACCTCACTGGATTACAGCTGGTCCCTCCTTGGATACAGCTAACACTGATGGATCATCTCACTCTGTCAGCAGAGCTCATGGATTTTCTGAAGTTCCAGAGCTGATCCCTGCAGTAGCAGCAGGTTGTCTGTAATGAAGTGACCTTACATTACCTGTACACTGCATTACCTACAGGTGGCTAAGTGCTACACAGCACAGAGCAAGCAAAACAGCAGTGCTGAGGCAAGGGCCCTCAGGTGGGGTGCCCTTCTTCAGGTGCTGACAACAGATGCCCAGGAAGGGTATCAGAATACAACAAACATATAATGATACTTCTAACACATAATCTCCCAGCCTCTAGTGATTCTTGAACTAGATTATTTGTATTCAATAGCACATTGTTGAGTTGTTTTCCATAAAATTGTCATTTAATCCTATTGTATTTTCAATATGTGCTGTCTGCTTTGAGAAGGATTTCCTTTCTTTGCAGCTATACTATAAAATTTTTGAAGTTTCTCTGTGAAAGATTTTGTATAAATGCTCTATTTATATCCTTTTTAGGTCTATCAGATGTCCTCATGTGTCCAGAGAGATGTAAGTGGGAACAGAGGAACAGTGTCTGTGAAAATTCCCGTCTGCATTTCCTTACAGGAATGCTCTCAGTGCTGCCTTGTAGATGAAATACAGTGTAACTGCCAAAGATATTAAAATCTGTCAGTAATAGCTATTACTAAAGGATGACATTGGATAAAATTTGCAAATACGTAGAAAAGTATGATATGGACATTTTCAACTAATTTCTTTAATGTTTGTCTCACCTATCCTTAATGAAATAAATTACTACAGTTAATATCATTAAAACAAGAATGAGAAACAGCAAAGAAATAGCCCATACATTAAATAGTGATCTGCATATACAAAAATATAATGTTTGTAAATAATGTGTTTTTTTCTGAAGAAATGGAAGAGCTGCCATTTCTGGCATTTGGTATACTAACCTTTAGTTTTAATAACACTTTTTATTTTAGAAAATAAAGGAATGGATGACCAGCTTATCTGGCATATGCATGAGGTAAAAATGGAAATTTGACTAACAGATGATTTCATAGAAAACTGTTAACTTTGACTAAACGAGACTACTTTGTAGCAGGCTTTTTCCATATATTAAAAAGAAAGCATAGCTTAAGAGGAAGAGCAGTTAGAGGTCTATGGAACCTTGACTATTCAATGCTGGCACAATATCAACACACATCATTACAGTTTAGCACATCCTTAATCTATCATTATTGCTAGTGAACTGCTTTGAGTTATACAGTGAAACACATTATATGGTCAGCTATCATTAGATTAAAAATTTGATACAGTAACTGCTTCAAAGTCCTTTTCAGACATCTAAGGTTTGCCAAACCAGGCTGAAATGAATGATCTGAGAGATTATAGGAGCTCCTGGGGAATTTAGACATTGAACAATGAGATTGAAATATATTTCATGTCTGAAAACATTGACATTACTCAGTGTTTTCTTATCTCAATATATTCGCTAGCTCTGATGGTTTTTTTTCTACACATCCCTGAGCAGCTCACAGTGAGTATTTGATGTTTGCTATTTTAAAACCAAACTCTATGTTTAACACTACAAATTACATTTTATATCCTTGCTGTATAACTTTAATGTAGACTGTGAAAGTTCATATCCAAATAAACCAGCCTAGAAATCTTGCAATTCAGAGCTCCCCAGCTTCATTTGGCACATTCCTAGTCAGTTTCCTTAGAGGATCAAGTACCAGTGCATGCTCAGAAATATGATGGGGTGGAGAGTAGGTTATTCCTCTCACCTTTAACCTCTTGTGTGACCTAGCTGAAAAGTGTTCATAAAAAGGCGTAATAACTCCAGAAGTCTGAAATATAAAATACTGAAAAACAAACCAACAGGCACAAAAAACCCCTCACAATATTTAGAAAGTGTTTTTTAACTTCAAATAAATGCAGGATAATGGGCTCTGAACCATTGTCCCAGAGGACAGTAATCATAGCCAACATGTTTTAAAGCTTTGAAATGTTGTTTAGCCTATCCCTTTTAAGAATTATTTTTTACTTGTCTGTTCTGAAGATTGCTTAAATCTTCACTGTGGTCACACTTTCTCCTTTTCCTACTGAGCAGTTTTTGTTTTATGAGTATTTTGTGCTATTGATTTATTTCTTTGTACTCCTTGATTAGCCATATTGACCTTCCATGCCCCTTCCTCCTTAAACCCTTGTTGAGATCAATTTCAGTTAAAGATGGGTTCCTGACATAGAATTCTGGTCTTGACTAGGCAAATTTTAGAGTTCGTGTTCAGTTTTGTGGCTTAGGGACTTGTTTAACTACATCTGCTGAAACTTGTCTTTCCTTAAAACTTTGATCTAAAAACTTGACGCTGGATGAATGTGCCTTATAATGTGGTTTATGCATCATAAATCCCAGAATGAGTGGTTTACTGAATCATAACTAGGAGAGTAGTATTTTTACTTGTTACTTTTTTTCTAGGTTGAGAGATTACAGAATGTAATATTCTTGTGTTTGCTCCTCAAATACAGTATTTCTGTATCTGTAGCCTTATGTCCCATAACAGATCACTACGTAAACCCTCCCACCCCCCGTATTTCTGAAAATACATAACATATTTCTTTGTTGGAGCATCACACTGGATTATATTCTTCATTCTTGGTGTAGGACCAATTCTACTCCTTTCCTGTTTGATTTGGTTTTTTATGGGTTTTGAATGAACATTTTGGGGTTCATTGCAGTTTGCAAGATGCTGCTCAGCTGTCTTCACTACATTCTATTTTCTCCTTATTTCTTTTAGGCTGTTATTTATTCCCAATATTCTATCTAAAATGGCTTTCCTTTTGTGGAGACATGGAGCCTCAATGTGCTTTCCTCTTGACATGAGCTGCAAGCATCACGAAGTTTTATAGTCAGCTTAAAAGAAATTCCCTATGCTGTTTACAGCTAAGCCTCTAATCAATGACCCCAGCTGACTTCAGTGTCTTCTAACAACAAGAAAAAGATTTTTTTTTCTTAATAGTGTTATTTTGCAGATCCAGTTTAAAGCAAAATAAATTGCCAGCTTAGAGGCACAAGAAATGGTATCTCCAATTTCTTTGAAGAGGTGAAGAGGTAAGGGACAGAAGCCTATAACTGATGGTAGGAAAAGGAAGGATGGAGCTTAAAGCACTTTATAAGTTCTTAAAGGTTCATAACATAGACTCAAACTACAGGTTCTTTCTTGAAAAAAAAAAAACCAAACATTTTAGCTTTCTGGGATTTTTTTTCCATTGAATTGAATCAGTCTGTGATGACTCAATTTAGATTTAGTGCCTATAATCAAATAATCACTGAAGCTCTGACAACTTTCTAAGAATGAAGTCTGAAGGGAGGATTCTACCCCCTCCCAAATGACTGTGAACCCCCAGCCTCCTTGCTGGTGTGGTGGTGTGAGGGGCAGAAAAGGCCTTGACATTGTGTAAGGGCTGCTCAGCAGTAACAAAAACATCCCTGTCTTATTAACACTGTTTTCAGCACAAATCCAAGAAACAGGCCATACTAGATATGAAGAAAACTAACTCTATGCCGGCCAAACCCAGCATGTATGTGCTTCTGAAATTTGTCTCTCCTTGGGGTCAATTACCTGCCTGGACCTCTGAGGTTCATTTTTAATTTAAAGAGAAACAAACATAGCAAATCTTCTCCTGATTCCAGGTGCCTTTAAGTAAAGGGGGAAAAAAATCATTGTTTGAAAAGGAGGCAAGAGTAGAACTAGCTTTATTAAATATTGAATATTATTTAATGGTAAACTTGAACTCTGGGCCTCCCCCTGTTTGAAGAGGTTTCCACCAGTATTTAGCTCCTAGGATAGAGACATGATCAGTGGGCTAAAAAGCTTGACAGGCTAGGAGACCAACCCTGTTGATCTGAGAAAGCAAGATTCTTCAGATGGAGGCAGCAAAGGAGAAGCCTCTCATTCTGTTTTTTGCTGCTAGCCTAATTTCTGCATTTTATATTGAAGACTCTCTAGAAAAATTACAGTGACAGGAATTAACCTCAGGCTCCTACATACCCTTAGTTAACTGGTGGGTTACACAGCCAGCTTCCTTCTTTCAGTACCTATTCTAGTACCAATACACTTGGCTGCTTGTTAACCCAGTTTCTGTAGGGTATGGCAGCAGATTATTTGGGAACTCCCTGGAAGCAGATTTGTGTTCAGATATGTAGACATGAACTTCCTTGGGACATACAGAAACTGGAAGCAAGTTTCTCACTTTGCTTGTCTATCATCTTGCCTTCCAGCCCCACTTAGAGATTCCAGCAGCACAGGAAACTACCCGTCCTACAATCTATTTTACAGCTGGTTGCTGTAAAACACATAGCCACTAATGTCAGCAGTCAACAGAGCTGGATAAATATTTCAAATATATATCTGCTAAAAGCTTCCACCATTTTTCAACATAAATAGCCCAAGTATATCTAACAAATATGGTGGAATATTTTGCATATCTATGTGAGATATGATTTTTAAAGTAAAAAAAATTTATTGTATTCTTTGAAATGTTGTCATATATAGATACAGATTGCCTTTAGAAAGCAACATTTTTGTGATCTATAGCTGGCTCATATGTAAAGCAAAGTTCATGGTCATGTAGGTGTATTGTAAAGTCTTCCATTTAAACACAGCTGAAAACCCCACAAATATATATATATATATATATACCTTTTTATTCTATATTTACTCTTAATATTACAGTCATTCTTGAGAATAACTAGCACTACCAATTTTGGAACCTGTTGAGCTTATAGTTCTTGTACAGTTCTTTTCAGTTCTTGTACAGAAATGGTATCTGATTTAGGCTACTACATTAGGCTGCTTCATGTGATGCATCTATAAGCTGTGTTTATTCTAATGGTCTTCATTCAACTGGTGAACTTCCAAAACATTTTCAGGGAGATGGAGATTGTTTAGCATCAGCAATTTTAGACTGTAATTGTTGCTCATACAGACTATTTGGGAAAAAACTGTGCATCCCTACAAACCTGTGAAAGTCAGTGTGGTAGGTCATGTCAAGCTGGAATAGATTCAGATGTTTTGGCAATGAGGATCAAAATTTAAAATGACTCCAACAAAAGAAAGAAATAATGCAAAATAAATACGATACAAGACAGTAAAGTTAAATGACAGAAAAGGAATAATAAAAAGTACACTGATTAGGCCTCAGGTCTTTAAAACAGGGCCTGAAATTTATGAACAAAAATAAATAAATGCACTAACCCTACTGTGAGAAAAGGCAAAATTTTAGCCTAGTCCTACAAACACAAGCAACATGAAAAATAATTGACCTGTTCCATTAGTTATTGGCAAGATGCCAGTTGGAGATGTTTTATAAACAGTGGATCAGTCTGGAAAGAGCCAAAGAAGAACCACAAACAATTAAAAGGGTTAGAATATGTGCCCTCTGAAGGAAGATTGAATAAGCTATTTTTGCTGAAGAAAAGAAGCAGGTTAGAGAAAACTTTATAACAGCATTGAGGTACACAAAATTCTATGGCAAGGGAAAGAAAAACATCTATTTTTCTTCTCTTTCTACTCAGCATAGAAAAGGGAAAATCACCTTGAATTATAGCAAGGAATGTTCTTACAGTAAGGCTAGACAAGCACTGGAATAGATATTTTAGTAGGGTATGAAATCTCCATCTCAGAATGCTTATTAAAAAAAGATTAACAACCTTATCTGAGCAGGATGAGGGAGTAACTGATCAAGGATAGTATTGGATCAGGCAATCTCTGAAGGTCCCCTATAGTCCTATTTTATATTCTTCCCTGTACACAAAATTTTAGCAATTAGAAGTATGTGACTAAAGCCTCATCTGATAACAACACTTACTTAATGAAGGGACACAAGTGCAATATTTGCTCACGCTACCACTTACAAACTGCCATTGTAAATCCATATCACACTTGGGATCACAGATTCATAGAATCACAGAATGTACTAGGTTGGGAGAGACCTTTGAGATCATCAAGTCCAACCTATGGCCTAACACCTCCACATCAACTAAACCATGGCACTGAGCGCCATGTCCACTCTTTTTTTGAACATGTCCAGGGACGGTGACTCCATCACTTCCCTGGCCAGATGATTTCAGGGCCCAGTCATTCTTTCAGTGAAGAATTTTTTCCTGATGTCTAACCTAAACTTCCCCTGGCAGCTTAAGACTGTGCCCACTCATTCTGTCAGTGGTTGCCTGGGAGAAGAGGCCAACCCCCACATGGCTACAACCACTTTCAGGTAGTTGTAGAGAGTGATAAGGTCACTGTAAACACCATTCTGGGAGATTTAGTTTAATTTGAGTGACCAAAAATCAATTCCCTCTCATACAGTGATATATGCAAAAATATGAGGGAAAAAAAATGACTGCAATGTGGTATTTTCACTAATTTTTGTTTGTGATTCATAAGATGTGCATTTCCTTTGCACAAAGTTAAAAAACTCAGTGTAACATAACTGACAAAACTGCAGAGAAAGGACATGACTTTCTTCCATCTACCTTTCTCTTTCCCTTCATCTTGTGACAAGGTTATTTTCTTTTTAAGAACAACTTTTGATCTGATACTTCAACAAAGAAACATTCTTTTTTACATTTTCAAGGTACTGTACTGTTTTGAGGCTTGCTTAGAATAATGAAGACCCACATTACTCCTTGACATGCCAACCATATTGTCTCTTTGGTAGATAAGCACACAGTTTGATAGACTAATGTGAAAATACACCAAAGAAAATGTATCTCTGCAGGACCAAACACGCATCCTTGTGATGAGTAGAAGAGTAAATGATAGATATTATTTATCTATTTATTTATAAATACATGAGACTAGCAACACTGGCAACACTGGCTAATATTCTACAGTACAGGCAGGGTGTTTGTGGATGCATATTTAGGGAGGCTTTTTAATTTCTTTTTAGCTTTCAGAATGTCTTATATCTTCCACCCCCTACGCCTCCAGTGCATCATTGGCACAGGGAAGTTTTAAAATGCACATGATAGCTGTTTCATTGTTCAAAATACTGATCCTACAATATTGATCAATTAGTACACTCAGTATTCTTGGACGGTTGTGGAACAACTGTCTTGCAGAGACAGGATTGGGCAAATGTTTTTTGTCAGAACCTTTTCTCGAAATTAACTGAGAATTAGAAGTGTATTTCCAAGTCTTACGTGAATTCCACATTCACAAGAATTATAAAGTGTCTCTGTTTTGTTGCAGTCATCAGCATTGAAACCACTTTGTCTGTATGAGTCTGGGGAATTTTAATTGTGCTGCCTACATCCCTATCAAAAATATCCTGGGAAGGCATGTTCTTGCTCCACAGCAAAGATTGATTTTTTTAAAATTACCGACAAAATAGTGAGGTGCCCTTGCATTGGTTGTTTCACTAGGACTATAAATGTCATAAAAGGGAAATGGGCACGTACTTTGTGAACTTCAATATCTCTGATACTTCAATTCCTCACTTCTGCACTGGCCATAGGAAAAGGTGACTGGGGAAAAGGACCTCAAGGATAAGTTAGGGGTTAAACCAAGTTTGAGAAAGACAAAACATGATACATCAAAGTCAATGGTCCAATGGTGAACAAGAAAGTATGAGCTGTGTCAAGCTACCTCCTCTACACAGGCTTCAAATTTAATTCCATATTGGAGCAACTGCAAATTCTACTTGAATTAAGACATTAAATTTAGCATATTTATGCATTGCATATGCATTTAGCACATTAAATCTCCATGGATTTTTTCCTGATGTTAGAAAAAGGAGGTTCCACCTTTTCCCAGGTAAAGGTGGGCAAGAAACTCCTGCTCTGAAAGAAGGTATCAAGAGAAGGAAGAGAATTGCATCCCAAGTTGTCTCCCAGGAGTAGGAACTGAGTTTGGAAGAACCTCAGATCTCTTATTTGGGCTTGGACCTGCAGGCAGAACACACAAAGCTTAAGCCAGAAACTGAGTGTTCAGTAGCAAGTGCTTTATTCTCCTTAGACTACTGCAGGAAATGAGGGGAGGACCATGATAGAGGTGGTAGTAGTTGGAAAAGGATGTCAAAAAGTCAAATGCACTTGGAAAGGAATTGTTCCAAGAAGCTCTCTTGTGGCAAAGCAAGCCACTGGCATCCTAGCTACTTTAGGAAGACTGTTTTCATTGATTCTAGGGAGATGATCCTATCCCTCTGCTCAGAGCTGGTGAGACACATCTGGAGTGCTATTTCCAGTCCTAGGATTCACAGTACAGGAGAGACATGGGCACACTGCTGGGGGTTCAGTGACAGGGATGTGACTAAGGGAGTGGAGCATCTGTTATACAAGAAAAGGCAGACAGAGCTGGGATTGTTAAAGACCGGAGAGGATTTATACACATGTATCAATGTGTAGGTCGGGGATAAGAAAGAAGTTGGAGCCAGACCCTTCTCAGTGGTATGAAGGGAAAGAACAGGAGGCAAGGGCCATAAATTCAAATATTGGAAAATCCATTTAAACACAGAAAAACCTTTTTTTTGTTGTTGTTACTGAGAGTCATCAAACACTGGAACAGGCTGCCCAAGATGTTTTGATGTGTCCATTTTTGGAGACATTGAAATCCTGATTGGATATGGTTCCAGGTAACCTAGTCTACTTGACCCTGCTTTGAGCAGAGGATGGGAGTAAATGAACTCTAGAGGTTTCTTCCAGCCTCAGCAATTTTATGCCCCTGTAAATTGTACTTCTTGCCCCCAGCATAATGGAAATATTTTATACTTTTATTGTTGTAGAATTTTCTTTGCAGTTATGCCAACATGGTAGGTTGCCAGTATGAATTTAATCAGATTTTAATGCTGAATAATCAAAGAACAGATTTTTCATTTTAAATATTGGATTATTCAGATTGTTCAAATTATGAGGAAGATTGATGAATTCAAAGGCTGAAACTCAGACCTCAGTTTAATAGATGTGGGTATGCATGAGAGCATGATTTTGTGTTTTAGAAAACAACTAACATTTCCTTACACTTTAAGAAACTTAGCAACTGTAAAACTCTGAACACAACTCTGATCTAATATAAAAATCAGTTAAAATATATATAGCGCTTTTCAAAAATATTTTGGACATATTGTTGTGCTGCATTTATAAGGAAAATGGAAAAAAACCAGTATTAAAATTACAAATCTGAAGAAAGCAACAAAAAAGGATTTATATTTTTCAATGATTAAATAATCTATAAATCAGAAATGTTGAAATGTTACTATTTGCAGGTAGAGTTTGCAACATCTGCTGAAATGATCTGATAGTTAATAGTGGTTTAAAGGAAGATGCAGAACTCAGAAATATCTGCTGTTATACTTTACAAGACTTCTTCCAGCCCAAATCAGGCTCCTGTTCAAGCAGGGGAAGTGCATTTCATTACAGGTACAAAATCTTGGAAACTTGGTTAAAAATGACTTTTTTTAGACATCCATTTTACAAAATTCTGCATCCAGCATAATTGCAAATATTTATATCTGTTAAGAACATTGCAGCCTACCTGAGATTGGACTTTGTGTCTGCAGCGGTAAAATGGCATTAAATTTTAGGTTACTGGTGATTAAATAAATGATTGTGCAGTATGTGTAGGTTACACACCACAAAAAGAATTATTTTATACATATTTATACACATACCTACAGATAGATGTAGATATAGATAGATATAGATGATATAGATATAGATGTTATAGATATAGATAGGCATACATAAATACAACTGGGAGGACATTTCCTGGTGGTAGAAATTTATAATTAAAATGTAGAAGGAATCTGTGCAAAGAATGAAAGACTTTACCTCCTTGAAAGAGAATTCTTTAGGGGAAAATTCTTATTTCATGAAGGTTTGTTATTTCTTCTTTGATAAAATCATTCAAGTTGGATAAGATCTTTAAGATTCTTGAGTTCCACCATTAACCCAGCACTGCCACCACAAAACCGTGTGTGACACATCTACACATCTTTTGAACACTTCCAGGAATGGTGAATCAACCACTTCCCAGGGCAGACTGTTCCAGTACCTGAAAACCCTTTTGTAGGAGATGTTTTTCCTAATATCCCATCTAAACCTTCTCTGGTACAGTTTGAAGTCATTTTCTTTTGTCCTGTTGCTTGTCACTTGTGAGACAAGGCTGACTTGCACGTCTCTACAACCTCTTTTCAGGGAGTTGTAGAGCGCAATAAGGTCTTCCCTTCAGCTTTCTTTTCTCCAGGCTAACCCCCGTTCCCTCAGACACTTCTCCTGAGATTTGTGCTCCAGACCCTTCCCCAGCTCTGCTGCCCTTCCCTGGACACTCTCCAGCACCTCAATGATCTTCTTGTAGTGAAGGGCCCAGAACTGGACACAGCACTCGAGGTGTGGCCTCACCAGTGCCAGGTACAGGGAAACAATCACAGCCCTGGTCCTGCTGGCCATGCTATTGCTGATCCAGCTTGTACAAATGCCTCTGCAGAGCCTTCTTACCCCCCAGCAGATCAACACTCCCAGCTAACGTGGTGTCATCTGCAAACTGACTGAGGGTGCTTTTGATCATCTCATCCAGATCATTGACAGAGATGTTAAACAGGACTGGACTCAACAGTGAGCCCTGGGGAGCACCAGTTGTGATTGGCCACACCATTTATCACCACTCTCTGTGCCCGGCCATCCATCCAGGTTTTACCCAGCAATCATGCTCCAGTCCAAGCCATGACCAGCCAGTTTCTCCAGGAGAATGGTCTGGGAAGTGGTGTCCAAAGGTTATGAAGGTATAGAAGTCCAATGTACCAGCAGACAGGAGAGGAAATCAATCATTTAATTTGTGAGTTTTACAGATCAGATTTATGTAACAAAAAGAGAATATAATCCAATTGCTTAAAAGGTAACTTCTCAAATTGACTTCTCAAATTACTAGTGAATGGAAATTGACATAGAATATTTTGTGGTTTTGCTTTGTATATTTAACCAGTGTAAATAGAAGTCTATGCTAAATTATGAATATTTAAAGATTAGATCTTCTGAAGTCATCCTTCATTAATGTAATAGGATTGGGAAAATCAAAGAAATTGGATGGGTTTTGCTTTTGGTTTAATATCAAAATAAATACAGGGGAGAAGCCTCTGAACAAGAAAGCAGTGAGACAACAGATGGATGAATCATTGCAGAGGCTCTGATAAAAATACACTGACCTCACTCAGACATTCAATCAAAACCCCAGTCTTTTGTTGTTTGCATGAACTTTTATTCAAAATGTGGCAATTAAAAATAAAACAACAGATTGAATATTATGTGAGGTTTTTAATATCTCAGTTCCACTGATTTGTTGTCTGATCTATTAGCATATTAACTTACATACAATAATTTAAAGAATTTTTTTAAGTGTATGTAACATACTTAGAAATTATTTTGAATAGCACTTAAGAGTCCTCCTGTGCTACTGAGATCAACTAGAAGATCTATTTATTTATCAGTTCTAGAAATCCTTATCTATTTAGGAAATGGAGAAATACACTCTAAGGAGTTCTGATTTGAATTCTAAACCCATCACAATAAGTCTAAAGTTCAAAGCCCCATATCTGTGCCTCTGGATAGCTGATAAAGAACTACACTCCAATGAGGGGGTGCCTAAAGGTACTGAAGAAGAAACTCACCGAAATAAAACCCACCCCTCTTATAATTTTGGCAATGGAGGCAGAATTTATTTTTTGATTTGTCTACATTGCAACTAGTGAATTCTCTAAGACCCAAACTCAACACGGAAAATAGTTGGTGCTGAGGATCTGACATTCACATTGTAAATGTTTCAGAGGGCTTTTCCTAGGAATAGGATGGCTTAGACCCTTCACCTCCTTCATTAAGTCCTCCTTCACTAAGGAGCTAGACTCTTCGAAGAGTTGTTGAAGAGCTGCGTGGAGGATGGTGGTGATAAAGGGCATGTTTTCCATACTATGGACGACAGGAAGCAGTAGGCTACATCATCATGCTCCTCTGTTCATCTCATCTGCTCTTTTGCTCTCTGATGCAAAAGATATGAGTTATTTTGCCATAGTGATCCCGCTTTACGGTGCATGAACAAAACCCCTCTCTAAGAAAATATCCTGGTTAAAAGAAGCTCAGAATTATAAACTTTCATTCTGAAGAGGGCAAAAGCTTACAATTCCTTCATGAGTAAAAGCAACTCCTCAACTGAAGAGAAAACATCAGGAAATTTAATATTGGAGAAGCTGGACCCTGTGAACATGTATCAAGGAATATTCATTGCATGCCATATGAATTCCCTCCGTAGATACAAGCTTTCATTCACTGTTTTTTCAGATGGATCCTCATGGAAAGGTGGCATTGAGTGTCTAAGACTGAAAAAACTAGCAGCATGCTGCAGCCTGAACAAAGTAGACACCTACATAGACATAGTGGCAGAGGCTCCTTGTAAGTTCAGAAGTACTGACATACATACATCCAGTAAGTTCTGGTACTGTCAGGTTTGGGAACTCTAATCAACAGTTTGGACTTTAATTTTGACTGCAGACACAGGAACTTAAGGGCTGATTCTGAAAAATGTTTGTCTTTTAAATGTATAACAATTATCCCTTGTGAGAATTAATGACTAGTATGGAAAAAATGAAACATTAATTTATAACAAGCAATATTCTTTTCTTGATATTAGAACTTTTATCGACAAATATAGCAAGGAGGTACAATTGATTTTTTCTCTAATATTTTCTACCAGCAACATATGCAGTCAAGTATAACTTCTGTAGCTCAGCCATCAGTTCACCTTAAACCTGTGATTTAATCCCTGAAATATTATCAGAAGTGTGAATTATTTCAAGACACCAAGGCTGACTGAGAGAAAATACTGCAGAATCATCAGTATGTTGAATTTGAACTCATAACCACACCAGAACATCTGCTTAAAAAAAAGTCAAATAGAAAATATATTTTTATTTCGACTTTGAAGGGCAACTTTCACGCTGCCAGACTAGTTTAGGAAATTTCTTGAGGAGATAAGTCACATTAATTTTCCCACCCAGTGAAGAGGGAGATTCCTTCTGAGACCGAGTCAAACTATGTGTAAATGGGAAGACTGAGATTACCCCCAAGTTGTGTCTCTGCTGATTAGAGTGAAGCATACACAAGTATGCTTCAGTTTCCTAATCCTGCTTCCCTCAGGAGAGAAACCAGGCTGTGGAGACTGACAGATACGGAAGTATCTCCTGATGAAGGCCCTAGCTAGGGCTATGTGAGGATGCATGCTTTACAATCAGTCTAAACAGACCTTTCCTGAACCAGATTGGGTCCTCTTTGCGTTTTTTGATACCTCAAACACTGGGCATAGTCTCTATTACTTCCATTTAATTTCTCTTCCCACAATTTTCCTCTTTCTCACCTTCCTTGTGGTGCGGTTTGACCCTTCATATCCAGCTATTTTTTTTCCCAAAGGTGACTGACGCTGGCCTGGTAGTTTTGACATCTCTTGCAATATTAATATTACAAGGCTCCTTTTCCAGCAAGAGAAAGGATTTCCTGCAGGGGGGTTAAGTCTGAATAGCTTTCTGAAGGCACTTCTTCATATGTTGAGAATAGAATGCCTCTATAAAGATTAACTCCACTTCAGTGAAGTGGGCCTTTCTTCTAATTACCTTCTACCTAAATACCATAAGCTCTTCAAGTCAGGGGCTTCCTTTCATGTCTATAAACACCAAAACCACTTGGCACTAGTAGATTAAATACTTATTTAGATATTATAAATAATATGATACCTTGTGGCAGAATTAAACTCACTCAATATTCTGAACTCTTCCCTGTTGAAGCCTGTAAGGAACAGACATGTGGTCCAGCCAACTCATGGAATAAACTTCAAGTGTGTGTGGAAGACGAGAGCATCTTCACCTTTAAAGATGTGTGGTCAAGGACCTTTTCAATGCAAAAAAGAGATGATAAGAATAGATGGAAGCTATAAACAAGAAGATGCAGAGGCACAAACCTGATAGACAAGCACAATGGAGACAAAGACAAGAAACAAACCTGGCCAGTCACAGTAGTCTGTGGGCTATCAAGAAGCTGCAAGCAAACCTGGACTTTGCAAACCTGAGGGTGCTGAAGATGGAAGGGGATCAATGGAGCTATGCATGCTGATGAGGGAATATGCCAAAGGGAAGCAGGGAGGAATGAAGGGGGAAACTGATAGAAAGAGGTATAAAAGGAGCTGGTTGCATGTCAAATGGAGCCATTAACACACCTGCCTGATGGAGCCCTGCAGCTGATCATCACCATTTGTCCTGTCATTTTATTACATACTTAAGTAACTAGCTCTGCATGATCTCACCCTCTGTTCCTCATGGGTGTGGGCAAGGTCTGAGTGCCACCTACTGGGGTTCTGCTGTGTGTGAGGCAAGTGAGGGGCTCAGCAGTGGCAACTGGAACAGGACCATGGCTCACAGCTCACATGCCTTGTGCCAGTTTGGGGGTGGGGGGACAAGTGTCTGTATCACTCTCAAGATGACTGTGCATGGAGTGTGCATCTGTCATTCAACAGCAAACTCCAAGCTGGACTCACCAGCAGCCAGATGCCCCATGTTGGAGCAAGAACATCAGGCAGGTAGAGTCCATGGGGACAGGGGGCTGTGGGGTGTCTGTCTGAGGCAATGAGGGTGTGAGTCTGGATGTCATTTTGCAGCAAGCCCTGAGCTAGACCAGCTGGCAAATCGGGGACCCAAGGGGCGGGTAAGAGGGTCTGGAGTCCTGGCAGGGGCATCAAATGGACAGAAGGGTCCTGCTGTACTCAGGGAATCTGTGACTGTGCGTGTGCTTGTGAGTCTGGGCACTGATGTGTATGTGCCTACACAGGAGACCTTTGGTCTCTGCCAGCCCTGGGGGAGGATGGGACAGTGCTCTCTGTGCTTCTCTGATGGGAGTCCTGTGTAGGCACAGCATCTTTGTGCAGCCAACCATGTCCATGTCCTGTACGTTTCTTGTGTGTCTGGGACAAGTGTTCAGCTTCCCTGCAGGATGAACCTGAAAAGGAAAAGGAGCAGCCATATCCTCCAGCCTGGGCAGAGACCCCAGGTCTCTGGGGCATCAGGTTGGGCTCCAGAGGTCAGGCAGGAAAAAGTCTTGGGACAGATCTGCTGGAGGTGGGGGTCACCACTAACAACTCCTAGCAATAACCACAGTCAATTTTATAACACAAATTTTTGATCGTTAAATCTTCTGTAAGTCTATGAGAAAAAATTACCCTCTCTTTTGGAAGTTATTTGAGAAAAAAATATCAATATTAAGGTACTCTCTAACTTAGGTGTATTCAAAATGACTTTTGCAAAATGTCTTTAACATTTCCAAGAAACATTAGTTCACATAATTTTTATATTTAGAAATAATTATACAGTTTCACATACGTAAGTAAAAAGGAAAAGTAATTATTTCTACAATAGATCTAATTACACAAAGGTTTTATGGAACATGGAAATGTCAACCTTCAATTAAGTTCATGTTAGACTCAAATTCCAAAATGCTTGTTTAATCAAAAATAAATATTCCCTCAATGTGTATACTGAAGAGTTACAGCAAGAAATTATCACCAAAACAGAATAGGAAAAGGTAAGTTCCTACATTTTATGAGATTCATTCACTGTTTCATTGTTTCCAGTTTCATTAATATATTCCTGCAAGGAATCCTTACACAGATTAAATGATCACACAGAAACATACTCTTTTACTCTTTCACTTCTAATTTAATATCAGAGAAATATTTTCCAGTCATTCAGATGCAATACACCAGAAAAAAAACCCTAACAGGTGTCATGATAGCTAACTTAATGTCCTGAGCTACCTTATTCTACAGTATTTAAAGAATGGAAGAGAAAGTCCTATGTTCATCCTACTAAACTTTGAGCATCTCAGAAACACCAGACTTTCTCTATAGCTATGTAACCCTCAATTAAAATCCAGGTGAGAGGAGATGTACAGAATACAGCAATCACCTCCAACTTGCATTCTTTTCACAGTGCAGTCCACTGTGGTGGGAACTGTGGGACCATGGCTTCAACTGTTGATCTTGAAATAAATGTATTAATCTTGTCTTCTTTTCTGTTGCTTGTTTCTTAATTAAATTCTTTAAAAAATTCTTATCACTAATTACAGATGCACAGGTGCAGAGTACACCTTTTTGGTATGCAAGGGCTGTCACATGAAATGTAAATCAGGGGTGTGTGATTGGTTCTTTAGCACTTCAGGATGGGGTGTATAACACCACGGTCTTGGAGGCATAAGAAACATTGTTTAACTGAGAACAGCAGGCAGGAATATTAACACTTGCGGCAATGATTACTGAATTTTAGATGCCTATCTGCAGAGTGAGAAAATTAATAGGTAGGAAAACGTCAGTCTAAAATTTCTGGAACTGCCAATTTTTAGCACCCTAGAAAATCGGTCTCTAGGCATATGAAACCAGGGAGCTGAATCTGAGAAGGACTACTGACTGTATCAGTCTCTACTGGTAAAACTGGCCTTTGATTTCACCAGGTCCTTAAGATCACTGGGAAAATCTGGAGAAAGGAAGACTTTTCCTTGGAGGAGGAGGACCAGGTTTGGGAATATTTAAACAAAGTGGACATCCACAAGTCTAAGGGGTGTCAAGTGATGCAACAATGATTACTTGGAAGATGGCCAATGTTATTGTAAGACCACTCTCAATTTGAAAAGTCAATCAGGAGAAACTACTGAGAGCTAGAAGGGACCAAATGTAATTCCTATCTTCCAAAATGACAAGAAGAAATATCTAGAGAAGTACAGGTCAGACAACTTCACCTCAGTTCCTTGGGAATATGACAGAGCAGACATTTTCAAATGTATTTATTACAAGAAGCTGGTTAAATCTAGTCAGTATGGATCTACAAAGGAAAAATCCCTCCTGACACTCCTGATAGCCTTCTGCAATCAAATGACCAGCTTAGTAGCTGGGGAAGGACCAGTGGTTGTTGATCTTGTTTTTAAGAAAATATCCCACACTTCCCTAATATCCTTCTCAACAAACTGGTGAAGTCTGGACTACATAGCCAAAATGAAGTGTTTGGTTCAAAGTCGTCTGATTAGCAGCATGATGTCCAGCTCGACACCATCACCTGTGGTGTACTGGAGGGGTCAATGTCAGGGCCAGTACTGGCCAACACTGTCATTAATTACCTGGATAATGGGACACGGTGGTCCCCCATCAAGCCAGCTGTGCTGAGGTCAAATCTGAAGTATTGTGTCCAGCCCTGGGCTCTCCACTACAAGAAAGACATGGTCATACTGGAACAGGTCCAGTTCAGGACCTTGAATATGGTTAACAGACAGGAGCATCCAATATACAAAGAGAAGCTCAAAGAGATAGGATTGTTTAGAGAAGAAAATGCTGAGGAAGAGGAATCTCATCAATATGATGGGCTATATAAAACCTGATGGCAGAATAGAAGGAAGAGGGGTCAGGCTTTTTTCACAGATAATCAGTAAAAGGAGAACAAACAATGAGCACAAATGGAAATACAGGCAATTCTACTTAAACATGGAAAAAAGGTTTATTACTGCAAGGATGGTGAACCCCTGGAACAGGTTGCCTAGAGATGAAACTCAAAACCTTCAACATTTTTTCTGGAAAATGCCTGCAGGGGACTGGGCCACTGAAAGCAGGTCAGGGACCTGACCGCTTTTACCATCCTTGGCAAGTAGGGAGGTATTGTTTCAGCAAGGAAGGATGAAAACAAGTTTTATTACCTTATTTTGAACCTATTTTATGTACTTGAATGCTGAATCAAAGACTCGGCTGTGAAGGTAAATATAACCTGAGGCTCTTACTCTACAAATCAGGTTGAGTTCACAGAGAATGGAAAAATAAAAATAAAAATAAAAATGAAACAAAACCCAAACAACAATGCCAAAGATTTTCTCTGAAGATCTGTTGAGTTCTCTGATCAAATCAAATGAAATGCCTTTTTTTTTTTTATGAATAACATTGAAACATATAATTGTCATAGCACTTAAAATTATGTTGGCCTTGTGTGGAAGCAGTGATGGCAATTCCATTTCTATTGACTAGAAATTAATCAGTGCAGAAATGATTGTTCTTTCTTCACCAAGCTAATTTAGACAGATTTAACAACAGAACATTATGCACTTTTTGCCAGTCCTTTTCTGTTCCCATCTGATGGCATTTGCTCATAAACACAGAGAAACTGACTTTCTGTTAGCTCCTGCTAAATATGTCAGCTCTGAAATACAGTAAGATAGCCATGAAAATCTGAAAGTAAATATGAAGACAATACTTGACAACAGGATATTTCTTTAATTGTGTATGGGCCTTCATCAACAAAGAAAAGAGACCTCACTGCTGGAGTTGCTAATATTTGGCCAGTAGATCAGAGATCACACAGGTGAAATGGTAAAAGCACTGTTTATAGACAAAATTAGAGTGTTAAGTGCAGGTGATTATATTTGATATCACAAACATCCTGCTACATTTGGAAGAATATTGGAAATCTAGTATTATTTTCTCTATTACTTTGATCATGATAAAAATGTGTCAGGAATTAATTCCTCTCAGATTACTGAACCTCACCCTGTATGTCTCTTGATAGCTTTCTTTGGAGAAGGGCCAGGTTATCTGCACTGATTGCTTTCTTTCAGGTATGCACCAACTCAGTATTGATGGCAAGGAGCACTTCTATTGTCAGCTACTGATGTTCAAGGCACAAAAAAACCAAAAACAGCAGCATAATTTGGACATTATTTGAGATACTGGCATCTAGCCTGTCATAGAGGGGCCAAAATCCTTCATTGAGATGACCGAACATATACTCATCTTTCCCTCTGAATTACTCAGAGTACAGATTGGACATTGCCCCAGAGGCATAGAAGAAGTGGGGGAAAAAAAGGAGTGAATATGAAAAGACACTTATCTGATATCTTGCATTTTTTTACTTCCTGGGAGCTTTTCATGTAATTTAATTTCCATATTGAAACATGCCTCTAAATTTACAAACTAAAAGGTTTTGAGATTCTAAGGCTAACATATGCGTGCTATTTATTAAAAGTCCCCATCTTCTGAAAAGGAGGTTTGGACTAGACTAAATCCCAAATTTTGGGAAGTGCTTAGGGGAGTATTATTGGTTGAGGCTGCCAGGTATGGTTATAACAACTTAACAGTATAGGCAGTTGAGTTGCCATCCTGTTCCTTTTACCATGCTGCTTAATCTACTAATGTAGAGGTAGCAAAAGGGGTTGAATAGTCCCAGCAAATAAAGTAAATCCCAGTAAGTAACATGGCAAAAGGAAGTGTTTAAAAAAATTTTAAAAAAGAAAAATCTGTAGCCCAGTGCAAATCTGAAGTATAAAAGACTTTACATTTATATGTAGAAGAGAAATTTTTATTTATTTGTGTTTTATGAACAATAAAAGTGTTCTGGCACAATGCAACAGTTTCAGGTCATGACATCATATCACCCAGACAAATTACACCTAATGGCCTTAAAGAAAGGAGCCAGGAAGCTCTGTGAACATCATACAGTTTAATGCATTATATATTCGGAATTAATCTTTGAATATGGAAGAAACCCTCTGGAAGACATCTGCTCATATATTTCCAATATTTAGATATGATAAAAAGGGTGAAATGGAGCATCACTTCTAAACAACATAATAGCTAATTCAGGGCCAGCAACAGTGACTTTACATGTAACTGACCAACACAGAGTGACTGACTATGTACTCACACTTCAAACCTTGCAAGGGATTCAAAACACAGTCTTAAAGAGGGTAGATTCAGGAAAAAAAAAGAGCCTTATGATGCAAATCTTGAAAGGTACACTGTACCCAGCTAGTCAGAGAGAAGCTATGGAGGTTACTTGCCCATTACCATTAACGTATGCTGGTAATTCCCATTGTAGGATATAGAGAAATATTCAGACCTACAGAAAAGAGCATGAGTTAGCACAGGTGCAAGAAGTTGAAGTCAGGCCACTTCCCTGAGGATGAAAATTAAATGTTGGAACAGTTCATGAGAAGAGGTGGGCGAATGTTTAGCTCTTGCAGAGATATTGAATTTCATTTTAAAAGCCAGCCATTGATCCATCTCCTGGGAGCAATCCTGTAGTCAGTGCTCAGAGCAAGCCTGCACAAATCACCATGTGGTCTCATGGCAGCACCTGAGCTTCTCTATACTGAGCTGCCCTGGTATAAGGCCATGACACATCAGACTGGGACAGTCCTCAATGCATGTCCTGCCATGCCCTTTGCCCAGATCTTGGCTGTGAGCCCAAGTATGGACCAGTGTCTCTGGAGCTACCAAAGCAAGCTGAGTCCCATCTTGGGGCTCTAGGCACTGCTAGTGTTAGCCCTGCAGGGGAGATAATTCCAGCCTCTTTCAAACTCTTCACTTGGAACCAATTTAGGCTTGTTTTGAATTTCCTCCTATCATTGTCATTCACATTAGTCTTTGGACAAAAGGACCTCTCAAATTGAGAACCTCACCTGTATCTCTCACTGCATACATGGTCAAAAGATAGCTGCTCAAGTTGTATGTTAAAAGCAAGTGATCCCTCTTACTCCATACTGACAGAATGCTTTTGCAGAGTTTTCATGACTGACTGTTGGAAGGAAGCTGAAAATACTCCTCCTGTGGCTGTAAAAGGACAATTAAACCCAACACTTTAAAGATTATTAAGAAGATTAGACAACAATAAAAAGGAATAATTAGCAATAACTTAAAGAGCTTCTTGTTATGAAATGTAATTGCCAAATCCTGTTCTCTTTCCTCTCTTCTGAAGTAATAAACATTTTCTGACTGTCCATGCTGAAGCTTCCCACCAGCTCCCAGCACATTGTGGCTGTGCTGGGACATAATTGACACCATTAACAATCTGTTAGTTGAGGTTCCTGTAAAATGGTTTTGGCAAACCTAGAGGATGATAACATAGGTTGACTGATACTGCATGCACTGAAGGCCAGACAACACACATATTTCAGTCCTTATCTCCACAAACCCAGGAGGTGGACACATTTGAACTACACTGGGATGGATCTACAGCATGCACTGATTCCTGAGCTGGGGCTGGGACATTGCTGCTATGCCCAGCCATGCCAGGGCCAATGCTGAGAAATAAATGGTGAGGAAAATACTGCTTGGGTCTGTCCTCTAGCCTGTTTAAAGAAATAAATGCACTTGTAGGTGTAGGTGGGTATCTCAGCAGCACTACATTAAGCAGCAGTACAGCTCTATTAAATTACAGTGCTATGAAAATACCCAGTGTGACTTTGGGCTTGAATTCTCTAGTTTCAAGAGAGGACCAAAACTTAAAACGTTGTTCTGGAAAGCAGCCTTATTATGAGGGAACTATGCGGTGTGAACATAATGTTAGTGCTACCCAGCTGTTCCTTTTGCCTTTGTCTTCCATTCTGTAAGTGCTTATATAGTAATATAACACCATAAAATATATGAGAAATAGCTTAAGAACCTGGCTAGTAAAAGAGTATGCCAATACACCAATTTTCGATACTAGATGAAGCCCAGAAACAAGAACAAGAAACAGAAGGCCAAGCAGAGATTTCATGAGAATAGAGCCTACACTGCCATATCAAAACCAAGAAGTGAAACATTATTTGGGTTTAGGTGCCTTATAAGTAAAATAATTTCTAGGATACTGAAAATCTGGGATATCCAAACAATTGCATGCATAAATGAGTAGAAAAAGGGTAAAGGATTCAGCCAAAACAACATGTAAGCAAACTCTGAATAAGGAGATGTGAGCTCATTTCCTATGGCTCAGAAATCACAAAATAAAAGCAGAACATATTAACATGTCACTGCAGTTATTTCTGTCTACCATCCCCAAAGACTAATCAGCCTATGAATACTTCACATGCTCATCCCAGATAGAGATATACTTCCTTAGCTATGATAAATATGAAAATCAGCCTGAGACGGTATGGTGGTTAACACCAGCTAGAAATCAGACACCAAATAAACCACTCCCCTTCCCCCTGCCCCTTCTGATAAGAGAGGGACAAAGGCAGAGACTGTGGGTTGAGGTAACAATTTACTGAAAGCAAACAGCCTTGGAACAAGGAACACACAGTAACAGCAACAATATTAATAACAAAAGTACACGAAAAGAAAAGGTGCTTTACACACAACAGCTGTTCAGCACCTTGGACAGTTGTGTGTGGCTGCCGGGACAAAGGCGGGGTGGTGGATGCTCCCTGTAGGTTGGGTCAGCGTGGCCCCGGGACAAAGACAAGATGGCGGCTGTTCCCACACAGCTCCACATGGTTCCCCCAGACTAAGACAAGATGGTGGGCGCTCCCCGCAGATGGTTTGCCCATCCCTGAGCCCAAGACAATGAAAACCAATGACGGACAAACCCTCAAAAAGCAAAGAAGGCAGTATACCATAACTGGGGAACATATGTGGGTTTACAGTGATGTCCTCTTTAGCCATCTGCAGGTGTATTAGATCTTTTCTATTCACAGTAGGTTTCATTAGAGATGCTTGAGATGTGTTTTCAGCAAGAACAGTGACACTTCACAACTACCAAAAGGCTTTCTGTGAGAGAAACAGGTAGTTCCTATCTCAGCATACAGCTGTCATGTTTAAATTTGCTCATTTATAAGGTCAGAGAAGTATATGCACAAAAAACCCCCCACTACCAAGAAATTATACTCACATGCATCAAAGTAGTTTAGCCAGTTAATGAATTGTGGATACGTGTTCATGACCAAATAACCAGGAACTTTAGAAGTAATTTAGTCAGTTCGAGAAACAAATTGAGTTTGGCACTTTACACAATTGTGTAATGGAATGTTTAATTAAAAATTAAGCAACTTGTTCAACCTTTGTATTTCCTGACTCTGATTTAGCTAGGTTTGTTATATAACCTTTCCTTCATGAGAGCAAATTGCATTCTGTCTGTGAACTATGGAAACTTTTCCTAAATCAGATGTGGAGACAAAAGCAAGGTCACCATCCCCTATCCTTTTCCAATAGCCAAATGTCAAAGGAACATAGAAAACATAAAAACTTCCAGGTCAAGATCCTTTCTCCTCTTCTATGACACCTCAAAAAATAAGGGAATTTTTTATTTGAAAAATTGGGGAAAGTTTTTCCACAGAGCATGAAAATTGTCAACATTCAGAAGAAATAAATTTCTTCCTAGTCTCTTAAAATCATACACAAGACTCTCAATTCATTAAATCTGATCTTTCGACTTACAAAGTAAGCCACAAATATTCAGATCAATGTTGAATCAGCAGCTGTTAGTTCTTAGAATAGTAATTAGCGTTCATACTACAGTTTCCAAAAGGAAGAATATTCTTGCTGTTTACCATTTGGAAGCAGCAGATTTTAAGTTAATTTTCATGTGAAATGATGCAGTGCTTTGCTGCAGGCAATACTGATTCAGTACACTAGAGTTTCTTTAAAGCTGCCAACCTTCAGAGCACAGAAAACACACCTCTAATTGAGATACAAGCAAGCATTGATTTTGGACATTACTTCTTGATTTCATAGCTTGTTAGCTGAAGTAAATGAGGAAGAGCAAAGAGAGAAAAGAGGGATAAGAGCTAGGGATAATAATAATATGATAAATAGCATCTTTTAAAATTAAGTTTACTATTACTCTATGAAAACAGCAGCTGGCAAATACAATCAGCCCACAGACAAAATGAATATGGAATGGGAAACTCATCATCCATTCTCAACTACCAGATGGAGCAGAGGGGTGTTGCAGCTTGCTTCCTATCACTTTAAGTCTTCTGGCATTACAAAGGTTTGTGTACCCCAACAACTCCAGCAGTGACTGACTCCTTATAGATGCTGTACTTACTTTTGTTACTTTCAGGCTGCATTTTAGTGCACTCAGACCAGGCTTCAGGACCCAACTGAGTCTGGAAAGCAGAGGGATTAGGTGAAACAACCTGACTCATATGAGAGGTTGCAATGCAAACAAAAAATGAATTGCTCACCATGTCTTCCAATGAAAGAATAAGGGCAATCAGATAAACCTAGAGGTGGCTGGTCACTCCGTAAAAGCAGGTAGTTCTTCTCAGTGCAGGTGTAAGCTGTATTCATTAAATACATATCTTCCTCTTCATCAAGAGATTTTTGGTCTGCACGGCACTGAACTTTCAAAGAGTATCCTGATGTTGTGGTAATCTGTGCATCTCCCAATGGCCATTGGTGATGATGCAGAACCAGATGGACTGGTACAGTCATCCTTTCTATTCTCCCTGTCTGTATTTCCCTCATGTTAAATATTGCCAACAGCCTTCTGATTCCCTCTTTAATGCTCAGATAGGTGATCCCTAATAGGCAGCAGAAGATGAAGAGCAAATACCCCTCCTGATTCTAATTTTCCGCTGTAGCTGCCAATAGGAGACACAATATGGCCCAGTATTTCTCCCTTAAGAATAAGCAAAAAGAAAATGAACACTCTGACCAGATACATTCTCCTGAAAGCAGAGAGCTTCAGGGCTTGAATGAATACTGATGAACACTGAAATGTTCACTGAAATCAGCTGATTTTTTCTGTGGAAAATATCCTGGAATCTTGTATGGGAATGAACACAGAAATCATGGAAACCATGACTGCATGCAACTAAGTCAAAAACACTGAATTTCAAAAAAGTTTAGCTATTTAAACATCTGCATAGCATTCTCAAATAACTTGGAATGAAATCTTCAAATATTTTGTTGAATATTTTCAGTAAAGATTTCAGAGTCATATAATGAAGAAGTTAAACCTTAGCAAACACTCTATCAAACAACAGTTGAAATGTATCTTGTAAACTCAATCAAACCTAACAAATGTGAAAAATCCCAGGTGGAAAAATATATATTTATGCAAATGTTCCAAAATAAGATGACTTTGCACAAAATGTAAGGATGCAATTATAGTTTTAAAAGTACAGTACCCCACTGAAGAAATCTTTATACTTGGTAATTATATTCCAGCAAATTGGATCATTTTCAGCATGTGGATAGTTACATGTGAGATCTTACTGCATTAATTTAAAGGTCATGGCTTCACTGGAGAAGTGATTTCTCAGCATGTGTCCTCTGCCCTTGACTTTATTATGGTTTGCTCGTTCTTAATATATCCATTTGGTATCCTTGCTGGCTAAATCATGCATTTTTGCAACAAAAATTACAAGTGAAAAGATAATTCTTCAAAAACAAAATCTGAAAGTTTGAAAGATTTATTGACTAAGGAAAAAAAATCACTAAATATAAATGAAAGGGTATCTAGCTCTTACCATTTAAATGTGTTTGCACGTATTTAGCTGTAGGTTGAATCTGCCTAGAATATTTCATTTGGTCTTGACTAATTTTTCGTAACTCTCTTCTTCATAGAAACACCTGAGAACTGTATTTATATCAATAGATTTTTATCTTCTGATCCAGCATGTAAAATGGCAATTTTGAGAAAGAAAAAAGCAGTTATTTACTCAAAACCTAAGAGCATCTTAGTCTGTTGTGTACCTGCATTTTTAAGGATATTGATATTAAAAGTGCATAATGTAACTTGTAAAAATGTCAACCTCTGTAGCACGTAAGTCAAAAACCAACAAAAACTTATGATATTTGCACCAGTCTTGGAGAAAAAAGCCAGTCAGGGAAGACAACAAAGCCATATAGTCACATTTTTAATAACAGGCCCTTTTTACTCTCTAGGTGGGTTGGAAACCTTATTTTTTTTGTGAATAGACCAAGAAACTAGTTAAATCTATGCTGCTCCTTTTGTAATTGTATCTTTTGGAATAAAACGTGTATCAGAGCAGCACTTCCCTCTTCTGTTATAAATTGCTGTGATGAAGTCTTATTTTTATAAATTGATATAAATTTTAATGGTTACAGGGAGAAGAAATGTATGTGATTATATGGTGTTTTATGAAATTTTGTGACAAAACTTAAAAATGGATTTCACCTGGGTACTTTCATTCTGCAAATGGTTCAGGCAACAGGAAGGAAAAGCAAGCACATAGAAACAGTTCTTAAAATTAGACAGCTCCCTAAATCCCTATTTAGTTTGGGAATTACCTTTTGACTCCATGTGTGTATACAGAATACATGACATGAAGAATGAAATAAATTAGGTAGTCTAGACAGAACTGTTATACAAAATGCACTAGGCAGAAGGTGGCAACATTCTTATTTCTGCCTCAGTCTGAGTTTAGTGTGAGAAGTCATGTCTTACATTTTATTAAGACGTCAGAAAACTGCAGACATGCTCCTAGGCTTGCTGAAAAACTGCAATTTGGTCACCAAAGAGCTTAAGTGAAAAGAACTGGAGATGCTCTGTGGTCTTTTTTAAAGCTCAGAAAAAATTGCAAAATGAAGGTTCGGCTAAGCAGGAAAAAAAATAAAAGATGGACAATCAGTTATTTGTGTAAGGAACAGACAGTATTTGTAGCTCAAAAGTGTGTATGAAGAAGGGAGCAGGAAGTCTACCACAGAAGTGGGAGATTAAGTTCGTGATATGCTGACTAGATTGATAAATTGTCATACAAAGAATGAAAAAAGGTTGTTGATGTTCAAAAGACATTCACATAACTACTATATCAGGCAGGTAAAAATCAACCATTCCTTTGTACTGACACTACAGTGCGAAAATAAACTTAATAAAAATGAAAAATAAAATCTTTGTAGCAGTGAATTTGCTCAGTTTGAACTAACAATCTCTAAGGTCCCTTCCAACCCAAACCAGTCTATGATTCTATGATTCTTTGACACTCCTATTAACTGGGAAGAAGTGGATTACCTGCTGAGTAAAGTGAGAGAAGGTGTTTTGGGGCCTGATGTTTTGGGGGCTGACTCCATCTCTATACTTGATTTTCTGTGTGACCTTGAATGAGGTATCCAGGGTCAAATGTACTTCTTATGCTTTATTCACTGTTTTATTAAAATGGGTCTTTCCCTTTAGTAAGGTAATGAGAATTGTTTGCTTCTTTTCAGGCATGAATTCCTTTGGTTGAAATATTTTTTTTATTTTCTATTAGCTCCATTATGTTAACTGAGTTATATAAAATGTAAACTTAGATGCTGCTAGACTGGGCAAAATTTGGCTCTCTGCATTGCAGAATTTCATGCACAAAAATGATGGCAGAAATGGCAGTCTGACTTGGGGAGATACAGCAAGACTAATTCATTGCAGCCTTTAAATTGCAGTTTAGAAATGAGAAAAACCTGTGGGATCTGGTTTCAGGCAGATACAGTAATAATCTTTCTGCCTCCTAGATGGAGCTAAAGCACTTGTCTCCTGTGTCGTGGCTTGTGGGATGAAGTAAAACATGTAACATGACAAACAATTGTCTTCTCTTGCATTTCTTGATTAGTATTACCTGCAAATTTTCACCTTTCTAAAGAACACATTTTACAGAATAAAAATTAAAAACTTGGTCTCCATTTTGCAAGGACAATCTTTTGTGAGTGTAAATCAGGATAAAGTTTACAGAGTCATTTTCTGTTTTTCTGCAGGCAGAGACAGTGCTGCTCACTAGATACGTGCTTCAGCAAGCACTACCAGGTATCCAGTTCAACTTCATGGAAGATTAATGCTCAGTTTTCTTCCCCCTAGCCCTCATGAAGGATACATAGAGGACTTCTGCCCCAGGATAGAGACTGAACATACAGCCTAGATGAGACCTCTTCAATGTTTATAAAGGAAGAGATGCCACAGTGTTGAAAGGGACGAATTTGAAAATAGAACCCACAGAACAAGGCACCATCATGAGATGAGTATGGACACAAAAGCAAAGCAAACCTTGCAGCTTTTTTTACATGTGAACAAACACAATTCTAATAAAACCTTGCAAAAACCCCACATGAGTGAACACAACCGTGCCATTCAAATGTCTGTATTCTGTTTCTGGGAAGGTCATACAATGTTAGGAAAAGGATATTCCTCTTTCAGAGTTCTAGTGAAGTCATAAGCACATGCATAAGTCTCTGTGTCTGTCTATGCAATTCAGTACCAGTCAGTACACTGAGCCATTTAATTTTCACAGCCTCATTTGTGGTGAGTGTCAGCAATTCAGTCTATTCTACTGACCCACATTTTGGGGTGATGAGACCAGAAGAAATGGAGGAGGCATATCAAAACAACCACAGGGTGAAAGTGGAAAGGGAAGAGACAAAAGCTCTTCGCACTGTAGAGAAATACAGAAGACTCACAACAGATATGATCAGAGTCTAAGAACATTAAAAAATAAAATCACCATACCTATAGAAGACTTTTTAGGTTTAAAAAGGGGAAAAGGATTAAGAGGTGGCTGGTGTCCAGTGTACCAGCTGCAGCTCAGTGTCATTTAGCATCTAGGAAAAAGATGCTGGCTATCTGGAAGACAAGGTAGTTAGTGAAACTGCTATAGCGAGATAGCAAAGCAGAGCCACTGCAGAAGAGAAGGTCAAACCCTTTCCCCTGTGTTACTGGGCTTCTGTCTACACTTTTGGACTCATGAAACAGACAGATCTGAAGTGCAGCCAAAGAGGCACTGCTGAATCCTTATGCGGGGCATCTGGCCTATCTGCATTGCTTATGATTTTAATGGCATTAATTTATTACAATATCTTATTATGGTTGTAAATTGTTTAATTTGATGCTTGAGGTAATTTTTAATTATTTAATTTGTATTTGTTCCCTTATGTTGCTGCCTGTAGTAATCTATGACACTGATCCTACAATGACTTCCTTATTGGTGTACATCTTTTCTACTGTGGACCTGCATAAAAAGTCTGTGGATATGACAAGGAATTTTCTCACTTCTTTTAATTAAACAATAATTATCTATAAAAAACTCCATTTTTATTTTATTCTATATCTTATTCTCAATCTATCTAGAAAATAAAATTATTATATTAATAATTTTTGAGCCCTAATTATCGCTAGAATCTGGTCCTTGAGCCTGCTCTTTCAGAGCAATGTACTCTATAAAATATGTTTGTTAAGTTACCAGGTTCATATTTGGAGACTGAGGCCACAAGCCATAGGATTTTCCTGTAAGAATCATACCTCAAATCCAGACCTCCTAGTTGAATATTATTATGCCATAAAACAGCATCATGTGAAATTCAGGCTCCCCTTCACTACTTCAGTATTTTTACTTCTCCAGGATGCCTAAGTATTGCAAAGGCACAACACTGATTAACAGCCACTTTCCATAACAACTCCCTGGTTTATATACTGTGGAATTCTCTGAAAAGTTGCCTATCAAAAATGAAAATATCCCATGCCCTATAAAATTGTTAATGTTCTGTAATTGTGTATTCTATGTTTTGGCATGGGACTGAGTATAAAGTAGACAAAAATAAGGAGCATTATATAAGTCTTTAAAGAAATCTACATAGCCACAGTTTGTCATCCTCCTCTGACAAAATCACTACTGCAGTCCTGTCCCAGTTCTCAAACATGACAAATGAGTTCATACCATCTCACAGACCTGGTAACAGAGCTGAGAAAAGTCTTTCAAGTTGAACCCTCGTGTTTACATCTCTCCTAAGATCTATGCTTACGTATGCCCAGATGTGCCTGAAGGATTAAAGTCGCACTAGTGCATTGTATTCTTTGGCATTCAAACAACTTACGTGAAGAGATATTTTGTCCCTGTGCATTGGCAGAGCTGCCGTGGAACCAGTTTGCACTCAGGAGTGTCACGGCAGGTTGAAGGCTTAGCTAAGCTGTCGCTGAGCACAGCTGAAAACAGATGTTAATTAAACTGCAATTACTTCATAATAAGACTTGCATGTCAATTGAAGATGGAAGGAAACAACATGAAACTGATGTCCTGGATCATTGAACTATCCAGCCATAATGTCCCAAGGATACAGAGCCAACTGGCTTTGGAATTACTGCAGCCTCTGCAAACTGGAGCATCAAAATCCTAATGGGGGCAAAAGTAAGAAGATATTCAGAGGCTTTTCTTCATGACTGTTACTTGAACTTAAGTTGTAGCAAATTGACATTTAAATAAAACACCCTTTCTCATGGTGAAAGGGATTCCTCCTGTGCTATTAGCTAGCTGTTAGGCATCACACATTTTAGCTAGACCTGCAAAAAGGGAAGTGTGATCTATGAGGAAGCCAGACAGGTATGAGAAGCAGTGAAAATAGACAGACTGCAGGGAATGAGACCAGTGGGAATACTGGTTGGTCTTGCAGATTAAAATGCTGATTTTATGAGCTTCAAAGCACTCTGGAACACAGATATGCTCATGGAAGATAGAGATCAGAAAATTAACTTTAGAAAAGTAAGTAACACTTCACAATCTCAGGAATGATGCTTGGAACACTGCAACAGTGCTCAAAGTGTTTGATGAGAGAGACTGTAGAGAGATAATTGGGTGACTGTTTTGCCTTATCTTTTAAATCTAATACCAAGAATCAGCAGAGACTGTAGATATGCTGCAGAGTTGGGCAATCTGGTATCCACATTGAAAAGCAAGGAGAAAATTTTAATAAGATGCTTATTTTATGAGGTATAGTAATCTGGTTTCTAGGACAGTCTGTTGAGAGGAAGTGAGCTTTGCCTCCAAATGTTAAAGAGAAATGGCTGGAGAAGATCAACACCATGGTCAAAACCATGATGTTGATAAAACAAGAAAAATCTATAAGGTCAAATGTGAAAAAAATCCAGGACTAGAAGACAAAAAAACTATATTGTATTCAATGACAAAAATAATAAACATTCTAAATAGGTCAATGTGGAAATATTTTCAGAATTTTTTGGCCTTTTTTTTCTTTTTGCTTCTTTTTTTTTTCTTTTTCACTTCTTTTTAATAAAAAAGGCATTTTCTAACTGTGACAGTCACAGAGGGGAGTTGTGCTCTGACAAAAGAAGTGCTTTTGGAATAGGACAGTTCCACCAGTTCACAGCGAAGACAGACAACTTAGTCACAAACTGCCAAAGGAGAAAAGATCTTAAATAGCTTTTGCTGAATATGAGGACATGAATATGAGGCCTTATTCTATACATCATAACACACTGTGAAAGGCATTAATTAATACACTGCGTTATATTTGCACCCTTGATGAGCAGTTCCATGCAACACTAAGAAGATGTGGCACTACACATAGTAAAGCAGTTCCCAAACTTTAGAGTTGGCCAGAACCTAAGATATAATAATCACATGAAGTTGCTTTCTCCTGTCAGCAAAGTGCTGCACTGTGGGTGGAAAAGTGTATCTGTAAGAGAATCCAGACAGTAATAATATCAGATTTAAGAGGTATTTAATTAATGCATATTTCATTTATTTCATGTCTAGAGATAAAATAATGCCTAAAAAGAAAGAGACAAACACCTTGTATTTTGTCATGAACACCTATACACGGAAAAATATAAGGTGTGTGAGGAATACTCCGGTCACTCATAGAAGCAAACTTTTCAGACTTGAGAAATCACTGCCTTTTTTTGTAGAAAAGCTTGTGATAGACCACTACAGTTTTAAAGTCAAGAACTACAAGGTCACAATTATCAGTCTCTGAGTGCTAAATCATGCCAGCATGAACTGTGATAAGTATTGACAGCAGATTCTGCAAGTTGTAACATGCTGTTGTTTGGCATATGAATTAATGGGTCGCAGTGCATGCCAGCATATTCAAATGCATTTAGTACATAACTGAAATTTAAAACCAACTTATGATCCCCCTGGGTTCCCTATCACCATCCAAGCTATAGACTAGTGTTCTGAAATGTATAGGAAGCTTATTGGCTTCTTTGAAGTTCCCATGGTGTGACAAGTCCTAGCTAAGCTTGACCCCAGGAAGTACTGTGCAGAGTGCAATCAAATAAAGCATGGAAAAGGTGCAGAAAAACTGGATCCTGGAGGGAGGAACTCAAACTGCAGAAAGGAAGAGGCTAGAAGTGTCACTATGACATCAATATGAGTACACAGGGCTAATGGGAACCTGCCTGCATCCACACCTTAATTTGGTTTTACAAGCACTGACTCCTCTGATGCTATTATTCCCTGTGCAGCACACAAAACAGGAACACTCTGCCCACATACAGACAGACAAGGAAGTCCAAACAGGATACAAAGATCTGAGACCCGGCCCTGATAGGGGAAAAGAACTGGATGTGGACAAAAACTGATCTTCATCATTGAGATGGAAGACAATGCCTTCTGAGGTACAGACATGAGAAAAGCCAATGGCTTCACAATAAATACAGTGGTGATCCAGCTCAAATGGTAACATTTTTGTAAGTGCCTTAGTGAATAAAACATATAAAATGTTCTGGACTAGCCCTAAGTGTTTGCTATATAAATAAGGTATATATAGGGGAGCAGGGATGTACAAATTACATGTCAAAAATTTCTACAGCTGCATTTGCTCCACAGTGCATCCTAGCAAGTAAATACATTCAATGAGGCTGGTGCATACTGCCTTCATGCTTCTGTTATTCTTCCAGTCCTGGAGCTGGCTCAACTATTTGTAGCTTGAATGCTCCAATGTGCTTGCACAACCAGTCACTTAGTTCACTTTCAGGACAAACTCTGCATTTTTAAAATCTTTGTATTTTTCCTTTAAGAATTATTGGGGCAGACTTTCTCATGCCTACACCATGTAGTAAAAGTTCAAAATTTTATCTGAGTGAAGTGGTAAATGTACCTATTTTTTATAAGAAAATTATATTCTGTTTTCATGAAAGATGATATATCATTCTCCTCTGTCGATTCATTATTGAGAAAGACTCTTATTCTTATTTATTGCCCAGTGTAGACATTAGATTTTGGAACATATTTAATGGGAAATATAATAGTAGACTACAGTGATTACAATGATTAGAAAAGGGTTTGATATCTCCAGGCCCTAGGCCCCAAAACACTAACCTAACATGAGACTATTTTAGCAAAACCTGCAAGAATCAACAGCAACATTAAGAGCCCTTCCTTTCTAGGCAATTTTTAGGACAGGGCAGTGCTAAACCACAGAATAGAACAGTATATGCACGTTCCAACAGCAGATCCAAATGGCATGTGTCATAACCAAAATGCTGATTGTCAAGTAGGATACCATAATACAGAAGCACTCACATATTAGATGTGAACATCTTTTAAAGAGAGTTCATTTTGCATTCTGACCTACAGTCTTCTTCTGGTATCACAGAGGAATTAAAATAATTTTTGACAAATTTCACTGGTGCATATTGGCTTAAAGAGCTTTTCTCCTTACTGCATTGGTGGAGAGAGAGAAAATAGGTAAGCAATTTAAGTGAACTCAACACACCACATTGGGACATGTGCCTTTTCTGCATCTGACTTAGAAAAATTCAGATCTTAAGTCTCTTCAGTCTTTGTGAAAATTGCCACACGGATCCAAATTAGCTTGAAGAGAATTCTTCTATTTTGTGGCAGTTAAGTTGGTGTAAAGTAAGCATGAAATCTCTTTCAAACCCATCAGGTGACTGTTAGATACTTCTGCACTGTTCTGGCTTTGAAAACTGATCTCTAGATTGCATTAAGAGAGCACTTTTTATTTCAATGCATCTTCTACTTTTCTGTAAAGAATCAGTGTGTTCTCTCTTTTTGCCCACTCTACACATACTAGCATCTAGTATCTACAGAATTCTAAACACTCTAACATAGGCAACTATTAAAAGATTTTGCCTTGAATTTTCCTGAAGTTGATGGCATGCTGTTTGAATGCCTCTTTTAGCAAATTCTGTAATAGAAAGGACCTGGTTTAAAGTGGTGATTAAATTAAACTCCAGCTACTTTCTATTGAAAGGGCGTTTTGATTCATCTAGGTGTCTTTCTGGAAGAAAGGAAATATTCAAGAATGGGCAAAGAAGGAGCTTATCTGAGACAAGGATAGTATAACAATACAAGTAAAGGGGCTTAGGACTTCAGTCAGGTTTCAGTCATCCCTTTTGACTGTGGTATCTGGAGAGTCAGGGGTAGACCATAAACAAAAAGAGACACACAGAGATAAAGGATATATCTATATCCATACAAGCCAGGATTCAACCATGTTACATTTAATATTTCCTGAGCACAAACAGGTTTTTTGCACACATATTCATAGGTATGTACAAAGATTTCCTCAACTCCAGAGGTCTCTGAGAAGTGAAAAGTTGAGGACACTCGGCACCCCATCACATATCTAATATTTCTCTTTGTGAATAGATGGATCTAGCATAGACAAAGTCATCAGCTTTTCTGCCAGCACTTACCCCAAATCAGCTCTTCACAGGCATAATGACGGTTGCCTGACTAGCATAAGAGCTAGTCAGGAAAAGGATATATGAAGCTGAAAACATGCTCACACATGAATAGTAGGACTCTTGTTCCATGGTGCACATCTCTTCCCACCCCTCCTTTCTTAACCCCCACAACTTCTGCATCTGTACAAGATGAACTTCTTAAAAGATAAAAAAAAATTTAAGATTTTTATTCATGTTAGCTTGCTCATTTTTTAATTTATCTGACAAATTGCTCAACAAAAAAGTTGCATGTCATTTCAGTGGCATGAGCACTCAAGGGAGTGGCCTGAACATATGTCAGGGGAGGTGTAGGTTGGATATTAGAAAAAGGTTCCTACCCAGAGGGTAGTTGGACACTGGAACAGGCTCCCCAGGAAATGGTCACAGCACCAGTCCTGACAGTGTTCAGGAAGCATTTGGACAATGATCTCAGGAGCACGGTGTGACTCTCGGGGTGTTCTGTGCAGGGCCAGGAGTTGGACTTTGATGACCCTAGTGGATCCTTTCCAGCTCAGAATATTCTGTGATTCTGCATGATGGTAATCAGTCTTCATTATCCTACAGTATTCATCATTTCAGAGATTCCATTTTAAAAGTCACCTTGATTATGTTTTCAGTAAGATAAGTTATGGCTTATCTCTTTGTGTTATCCTCATGACACACCTTGGCTTGAGTTTTATGGGCTGATGGGTTAATAAATAAAATGAAGAACTGCTCAGTGTCTGTGTTGTTTTAGAAGTCTTGCTGTTGTATTGCACTCTATCCTTCCTTTTTATTGGCAGAGCTGGAATGAGCTATCATACCAGACAGGGCAACCTTGTCTCCAATTTGGTTGCTGCTTAGAGTACAGCTTTCTCTAAACTGGGAATAATAGAGTTTGGGAACAATTTAATTCTAATTAGGGATGATATTTACACATTCCTTCCTGAGGTAGAACTGAAGATAAACACAGCCAAGAAAATAGCATGTGCCAAGTTCAAGAAGACCTGTAGTAGGGACTAAAACTTTAAATATTCATGAAGGACTATGTATTTTCCTGTGACATCAGAAAATAAACTCCCTTCTTTAGCTGAGCAGGCTTGCGGGTAGGGAGAGATACACATATGCCAATGAATTACACTTCTTTCATCTTCAGTAATAAACATGCCTGAGAAGTATTGCAAAGAGCTAACTTAGGTCAGATTTCATACCTCATGACTTAATTGAAGGCCTGTTCTTCATTCTGCACTAATCTTACTTCTATTTCCATGGAGATGAAGGTTTTGAATGCATTCATCCCTGAATGACTTCCACTTCTTTGTTATTAGGCAGGTGTGCAGCATGCAAGACAATCACCCCAGAGAAATTCTGCCTGTTCACTTTGCTTGAATGAATATGAGCCTTTCAGGACATTTTGTAAGCTGCACTTTCAGGTGAGTCAACAGGGAGTATGCTTAAGTGGATAGCCATGCCCATAATCAAGAGGCTCGACTTACAGACTTCAGAGTCCTCATTGGGTGTGACATCTCTGAGGAGAGCCTAAGAAAGTTCAGAGTAGATGAATAAAAAAATGTCATTTAAATTTTTTTTTAAATTTTATTTTCTTCAGTCAAACCTTTTCTGCAATGCTGTCAATGTCATTACTATGGGCATGTTCTTGATTCTTCCTCTCCTTAGAGCTAAACATTTTGCACTGAGGAGAGCTCCAGGTCCCACTTTTTGTTGTGACATCTACTAGGTCATTTCAGGATAGATTCAGAGAAGAAATTTTAGAAAATAATTGAGCAATATCCACTTTGCCATAGTTTGCATTCCCTTAAGTGTTTGTCTTGCAGGCTAGTTATTTATTAGACTTCACTGATATTTGTAGTTCAGATCTGAACCAGGCCTTTTTTAAAGAGAAATACTGCAATTCAAATAAATCATTTCAGCACTTTATAAAAAAGATCAAAGCTGTACTGAATGTCCGTTCATAAACATGAAGATGTTATTACAGAGTACACAAAATTTCCCAGACAGATGTGATAAAATGAAGACTCCCAGCACACAACGAGTCATATTTTCTCTAGGGTTGAGATACTCACAACTGAGAGAACAGCAAGAGGGTATCAAGGTTAGCTGTAATTCAGAGAGAAACAAGTGAACTAAAAGCTAGATCAGAGGTGCTCTGGTTTTTGCTCCCTCCTCAGACACCCATACTGGAAGGTGATCAAGTTAAAACAGAGGCAGATATTGCAGAGAGTAGAAGGAACACCAAGAAAATCCTCAGTTTGCCATTTCTAGTCAATTACCTGGGACAAAACAGGTATCTGAGGCCTAAATTTTTTCTATTTGCCCTACTGAGTCCTTGGAGGTATTGGTAGGACTCACTAGTTGATAGCTCTAAAGCATCTCAGCTTTAGTCCTATAAAACCACCTCACTACTACACATTTGACAGCTATACCTTGAGAATACTGAGTAAGATTTTAATTGTGAATATTAAATAATTACAACTTCACACAAAAGAACATTATTAATGTTATATTAATAACAGCAGTAAAGGAATATTTATGGATTATGACTCTGAGTAATGACTTCAGTGTGAGTGATCCTGACTGACACTATGGTACAGTAAATCTTCCATAAGGGACAAACACACATGAAATTTCTGTCCAATCTCACATCACTGAAATGCAAGAAAATCACTGTGAAGGCCAGTGGATTTGTCCAGATGCAAAAACTAGTGAGAAATGAAGCAGTTTTCTCCCTATCCTGTGATAATCATAAATATGCAGTATTCACAAACAATGCCTAGCAAACTTTGCACAATAATTGCACATTTAAATGTAATAAAACACTTTGTCTTCACTATTTGTCTTCCTTCCTGCATGCTGTTTGTCAGAGGTTCTGAAGGGTTAACCACAGAGTTAGGAGGCAAGGAGATGCAGGGAAATGTAGCCAGCTGTTGAATGAAGCATCAAGACAAGAACAGGACAATTACTTGAGGCAAAGTTCCTGCCTAAAACAACAGGAAGCTTCATCAACTGGATATGAATTTTTAACAGGAGACCTTTGAAGTGACTTCAAAGACATCAGGTGATTAAAACAGATAAAGCGAGCAAAGGGAGAGGCCGACCCTGTGCCATAGGAGAGGCTGGGATGCAGGGAGGAATGGGCTGAGGTTTGCAGGCAGGAGCCTGGGCAGCTGGCGTGCTCTCCAGCTAACACCATGGACTAACACAGCAGCCTCCCTCAAGGACTGCACTATCCATGGCTTTCAGGCCACAAGTACACTCTGCTTTGTTTCAGAGAGGAATATTTTCTCAACTGCTGATGGTCTCCATCTCGTGAGAGTGAACACCCTCACTTGCCCTGCTCTGAGGGCACGGGTTGAAGGAAGGATCCCAAGGCTCTACTGAAACCAGGTTTAGGAGAGGTTTCTCATCCACAGGAACTGCATCTAGGGCTAGCTGCAAGTTTTCTCCGAGGCTATATTGATAAGACATCAGCTGAAAGAAAAAGTATTGCTTGGGATAAGTGCACAACACCTATCCTTCACATCCCCTAAAAGCTATTCCAAAACATCTTTCCACGGGATGTTCTTAACACAGACCTGAAAAGGAGCAATATTTTTCTTCTATTTCACAAAACGAAGTCTAATACACATGCTGTATCATAGCTGGCAATTACAGAAACACTAGTGATAAAATTAAAGGAGTTTTCTGAAGGTTTTATCCATTACCTTACAAACTTGTGAAAAATCTCATTATTAGCATATTTGATATTAGCAAGCTATACTTTTGAAAAAAACATTGCTAAGAAATTTTAAGTGCCCAACTTGGGAATATATTGTGGCTGGAATATCAGTAAAATGCAAAAAACCTTTCAAAGTATCTAAAACAAAATACAAATTAATTTTGTTTAACTGACGTGTCAACTAAGTTATTTAGTTAAAGGATATCTACTATTTGCAGAGAAAAAGGAAGGACTAATTCATAAAGTTCCAGCCCAAAGTTATTTTTTTCAACATAGAACAGTGTAAACGTTAAGTTCTCATTTATTATTTGATTTCACTCATGTTGCTTCATTTTGAACCTGACTACACAGGAGAGTTGTTTGTGGGATCCTTTCTGAGGTGGGAAGGAGGGAGAGTCTGAAATAATTTTGTGTAACATCTGTGATGTTCTGTGGAGCAACAGCAATTCACAGGCTGAATATTGCTAAACTAAATCAGGAAACGCTGAATCTGTTAAAAAAAAGATCCAAACATCCAAAAGATCCAAAAGAGCAAACTTGTACCCACAGAGATGGCTTATGTAGATATAGTCTGCAGATGATCAAACAGAGTTATAAAATGCACAGTGCAGCTTGCACATTAAACCCAAAGGTTACAATAATAAATACTGTGCATCCCTTGAGGATACTCTCACAAGGAAGAAAGATTGCCACGTGAGAAGAATAGCAACAGCTCCATGTGCAGCAGCAGTTTCAGGCTTCATGCAGGAAGGGGGAAATTGAGGTTTCCCTCTACCCACCCTGCATAACACCTTTGTGGGTCCTGTGTGACATGCCAGGGACATACCCAACGCTGGGGGCTGCAGGCAGGAGTGAGAATGGGTCACACCACACTGCATTGCTGCACAGAAGTGCAACTTCCACAGCTTCACCAGAGCCACAATGATGCTCTGCGGCCATACAACAGTCAGCTGTTGTAAAATAAGTCACAGAACAACAGAAGAGAGATGGGACCATTGCAAGATGATATTTAAAAGTCATTCCAGTCAATCAATTTTGAATGTTGCTTATGTTTACCCTTTTGTACATGCTGTCTGCTTTGAAAGTAAGTGCTCCTCTTTGAACTGGTTGGTCTGGAATTTCCACTTCCAGAATCACTGAAAGCAGTGATCAAGCTGCTTTGGAAAAGTTTTAAAAATATTTTTAGGTCTAACAATTCATAGATATAGCTCACTCTGAAGGGGCAAAATGAAATCAAGGAATAACAATGAGGAACAAAATCCTTAAAACATTGGGAGCTATTGACAGAGACTTGGGGATTAATTTTACATCTTCTACCCTCCTTTCTGAGTGATTGGTCCACTAGCCCCCATCATCTTGCCTAGCTCCATGGGAATTACCAGCAGCCTTTTTTCTCCCTACAGCACACTGGCTTTGGCCTCAGTGCCATGAGGAGAAGGACACACATAGATACCTAGCATTTGTCAGCTCATTTTTCGATCTTGGCTGAAAATTGTGAGAAAAAAACAATAAACAGAGTTAAATGAATTCTACAATTGTTAAGTAATATTACCTTCAAAAGCAACAAACTTAGAATTATTATTTTGTTGCCATGGTAGATTTCTTAAACCAAAATCAAACATTTTAGTTTAAGAACACCATTGAAACAAATACAATGATTGCAGAACAAGTCATGTACAAGCCTTCTAGGTAAAAATTCCAGAAATCCACAGATATTTATTCAGAGCTATACTGCTACAAGGGCTGCAAATTGAAATGACCGATGTTAAAGATATTTACATAGCACAGTTGTTTCCATCTTTTTCACAAACTTGTAAAGTTACACCCAACCTATTCAAATGAACCTAACTGTAAGTTATAGAAGTAGTTTCACCTAGTGAAGAAGAAGAAAAAATTTATTCATCCCTCTGTCCTGATGTTTATAATGAGCATAACTCAGAAAATTTAAAAAAGGGATACATTAAGAGGCAATTTAGGATTTCTAACTGTCTAGACAGAAAAGAGATGAGACTGCAGCAGCCAACTGTGCCATGGGCACAGGAGATGCATTGCTTTTTGTGCTGGGTTTGATGTAGACAGGTAAATGGAAGAGGGTTTTGTTTTTTTAGGCTTTTGGGAGGGTTTCTTGTTTGGGGGGGGGGGGGGGGGTGTGTC
>VZTZ01039314.1:100980-158725 GCA_013400955.1 Drymodes brunneopygia
GGGGGGAGATTGTCAGTTTTGTTTTGCTTTTGTTTTTGTTTCTTTTCTTTTTACAATGTATTTACTTGTACAAGGAAGACCAAAATGGACCAGAAACTACCCCAGCTAAAGTACCTCCAGCATAACACCCATTTTACTCACATTGATCTATATTATCAAGCTTCAAAAGCCAGCCTGGTTTCTTCCAGACTAGGAAGTCACTGCAGACATATAAGCTACCAGTATTACAGTTTCTGATCACCTAAATTCTGCTTTTGTCAGCTCCAATGGGCCCAGATCTTGCTGGCAGAGAGACAGTCATCTCACCTTTCTTGCATCTCTGCCTTTAAAGTTTCTCAGTTAAGTTTTCCTCAATTTTTTGCATTCAAGGTACCTGGTTCGTCCATCTATCTCTGGTCTTTTTGTGTCCCTGGTTGATACAGAAAGTCTGCATGGAGCTGAGGGAGAAGAGTAGCTCTCCTGGACTACCCCGGTAGGAGCACCACTGATGAAGATGAGCACTCAGGTCGTAAAACAGCAAGGACAAGAAAAGAGGTGTCTGTTGATTGAGAAATTAGGTCAATGGAAGAAGAAATCCTGCCTTTTGGTCCTTGTATCTGTCTCCACTTCTTTATTTTAGCTTAGAGGACAAACAAAAGATGGGGTTGCATGATGTGTTTAGAAAACAAATTCTAGTTGGCTGCATAAGAAACCTGTGTAAGAGCTGCTGAATCTTAATCTCCCATGTGCTAGTCCAGTACTTAATTTAAAAATATTGCCCATCCTGAAAATCAGGATTTGGGACTGCCCTCTGTCTGGTGTAAATCAGCATGGAAATTGCCTCAGTGTTATTTAGATGTAGCAGCTGTGGGCTCAAGTACTAGCTGGAAGTAATGAATACATTATTGACTGTGCTTTACAGCAAGCAGAATGGATTCAGCCACACTGCTTTAACTTTATGATTGGTTTGCAGTTTTTCATCTATACAGGGAACATGTACATAAAAAGAAAATCCAAACTAAAAACAAAACCAAAAAATGTTTGAGAAACTCTGTCATCAGGTTACTGTTTTCCATACCCCTTTTTCTGGTGAAGATCCTTTTATGCCTGCATCATCACCATACTGAAAGCAAATTAATTGCATGTTTCCTAAGTATAATTTCCTGTAATTNACGGGTAGAGACTAGCAACATTTTAGTTTGGAAAGTGCTTGTGCTAAACAAAACCCAATTTGCACACCTGGAAATGGACTCTCCAAGTCACCATATTATTGGTAATTCAAGGCAGTGGAACTGAATGGAAGCAAAACAAGTAGACACCCAGGTCTGCACCCACAGCTACTCTGGCGTGCAGGAGCAGCGAAGCCTTGGGTTTCTCATATGCCAAAAGGGGATGACAGCTCTTACTCAGCTACAAGGAATTCTTGGATAATAAAGTAATTCTGCCATAACTCTAAATACTGTCGTTTTCAAAAAAATTTTGTCAAACAGTGTCACATTTTAACTTTCAGTAATGACTGGCTTGCAAGTACTTTCCTGCCAGAAATCCCCATCTCAGACATTCATCGGTCTTGTCCTCATTACGACATAGGCATACCTTCCTTCTCAATCCAATTGATATGTCCCAAAAATGAAGTGGGTTTTGTTTTTTATATATTTACCTAGTGATACTGAAATGCTGCACACAGAGTTGCTGGCAGGGTAAGTTTACATTTGTCCTAAGTGATGAAAACCTGAAGGAAAGGAGATTAGGTAGTAATTATTAAAATCACTTTTGTGTGTGGGAACTCAGGAAAGACTTGAGCTCAACGAACCATGGTGAGTTTTACTTAAATTACAATGTAAGTAGAAGTTCCTGTACAAGTAGGAGGCTCACTATTATGTATACAGGTATGTGCATGGGTGCCTGCAGACACCACGCCACAACCCTAGCCATCAAAGCCTTCATGTGTGGTGAATGAGTAATCACCTCAATGTTCTCAAACCTTTTATAAATGAAAAAGTGCAAACCTTCTCTTTCTCTTCATTTCCTTCCTCCATTAAGTCTAAATATAGACCATAAGCTGTTCAGAAAGGCTACTCTGTTTTCTACTCTTTTTTCATAGGCACTGAGAAAATATTCAGGATTCAAAATCAATTTCTCATGAGCTATCCCATGGTACAACTCATGCATGGAGTTGTCAGAAGTTAATTCTCACAAGCCATGTAATGGGAATTAGTTTTTCAGTAGCAAGTATAATGCAAGATGTAGACAAACAGATTTCTGAAGCATGTTTCATTTAAATAGGGGAGAGGAAATTAAGGTGGAGATAGGAGGAAAAAGAAAACATTATTGAACCTGACACTACTAGCAAGGCAGAATTAGGAAGGCAAACAAAGCCAAAATATTAGAGCAAGGAAGTGATACAAGGCTCTGAAAGCAAACATGGGACACTAACACTGTGGACCTTACCTTCCTACATTTTTGATCCAACTTACTTTCATTATATTATACCAATATTTTATTCCAGATATTTTATTTTAGTGATGTTTGCTTTGGTCCTTTCTCTGTGGTTTGTGTGGGCTCTTGGTCCCATAGAAGGTGAAACAGTTCTGTAAATAGTGATGCTACCAGAAAAGCAGTTTTGAGACCTCAATTTGTAACATTTCACTCAACACTTCTGATGTCAGCATTTTTTAAAAGATGTTCTAAATTTTAAAATGAGAAATGTCAATAACAGTATGAGCCACTGAAAAAACAAACACAGAAATGAGTTTTAAAAGAAACATTTTATTTGGTAAAAAATAAAGGTAATAAATTATTTCAAGGCAATTTTTGGTTTGTATTTGTACATACACAGTATATCCATAACACAGTTTCTATGTAATCCAGGAATTCCATCTTAGGAAGAAAGGATTTACATATCAAGTAGTTTTAAATGAAACCAGCACAGTCCTTTACATCTGTCAGTACTGAAACCAACTTGATGGAATTCCTTTCCCATGCTCCCCCCGCCTCAAAATTACCCTGGAAAATCCATTCTGGGTCTTGTGTGTTTGTAGCATCCCTCATGCTTCTTTTGCATCATCTAGATTGTGTTTTTCAGGTTTTTTTTATCGAAGAGCACCTGACCATTATGTTTTCTGTCATGCTGGCGCACTAGCTTTCATTTTCAACTGGTAAAATGTTCAACTGGTAAAACATTGTGAATATTCACTTGCAATTTTATGTCCTGATTTTACTTGTTTCCTTTGCTGTGTGTGAAGATATCTGCAAATGCTTTTTAGTTTTGTCTCCTTGGTTTTTTATAATTCAAATTCACATCCATATCCTCTTTTGAAATCTTAGATCATCACAGATCCACACACTCTGCTTTAAAGAAGATTGATCTAAAGTCTGAAATCAGAATAAAATTTTCACACCAGCACACGTTTGACATTTGAAAGAAACATACCAGACATAATGTCTAAATGTGGTATTACCATGGGTCAAAATTAGGCATGACCCAAACAAAACAGCAAAACTACATAGTCAAGTTACCCAGAATACATCAGCTAGGACTGCACTGAGAGTTTTAGTATCAAAATCTAAAAAAACATACACGCTTGCTATGCTTTATCCTGGGATGGCCTAGTTTAAAATCTAAGCATGTTTTTAATGCCTCATTGGAATAGTTCAGAGTAATATTCAAGAGCTTGGGAAGCTGTAGACAATCAGTCTGAATTTTGAGTACGTTGATTGCTAAATGAGGCAAGAACAGACATACAATAGGCATGTAGGAGTCCAGTGTTTGAATGCTAAATAATTAGTTGCATTCAGTTCTCAAACACAGTAAAATATTGTCACTGGTGCTCAGTCTTTCAAATATTTCTACTTCAACTGGCATAAATTCTGTGTGTTCTGGAGAGAAAAGAGGCAATTTTTCTCTCAGCTGTACTTACACATGGAAGCAACACTATCAAAATAAGTAGGTATCATGGCACTTGCATCAGAAATGATTAGTTCTTCTTCCAACTATCTTTTGCACTTAACCATTGATTTTTTAGGTATTTTAAAGATATGGTAAAAGAAAGACGCATAGCCTTCACAGAAGCTTCCTCTGAAAGGATGTTAAGTAATTTTTAGCAAACCAGATTCTACTCCAGAAATGCAGAGAGGTATTTTGAAAAAATCCACAAAGATATATATGAAAAAAAATTATTTATGTCTTTTGGAAGAAAGGACAGACAACACAGGACAACTACAAGGATATTGTGAGGTTTTGCAAGGAGAAAATTAGAAGGACCAAAGCCCATCTGGAACTTAACCTGGCCACTGCCAGAAATGACAATAAAAAAAGCTTTCTATAAATACATCAGCAACAGGAATGGTGAGAAGAATCACCATCCTTTCTTGGTGAATGGAACTAATTCCCATTGGCAGTCAGCACAATGGTGTTCCCAAGGGCTCAGCGTTGGGGAAAGTCCTGCTTAGTTTCTTTATTGATGATCTGCATGAGGAGATCACATGGACCCCCAGTCAGTTTGCAGATGACACCAAGTTAGCTGTGAGTGTTGATCTGCTGGGAGGTAAGAAGGCTCTGCAGAGGGATCTGGACAGGCTGGATCAGCAACAGTGTGGCCAGCAGGACCAGGGCTGTGATTGTCCCCCTGTGCTTGGCACTGGTGGGGCCACACTTTGAATGCTGTGTTCAGTTCTGGACCCCTCACTAAAAGTAAGTCATTGAGAAGCTGGAGAGTGTCCAGAGAAGGGTAACAGAGCTGGTGAAAGGTCTGCAGCACAAGTTTTACAACTTAATAAGTCAACATCACGAAAGCAAAACTCGGGACTACTAGCTTTGCTTGACAGCAAAGAAGCCCTGTTCTGAGCTCTACAAGAGGAAATGTTTTCTTCCATCCTGTTTCCAAGTACAGAAAAGCATTCTCAGAACACAGAAGATCTTTGGCACCATGTGAAATGTGAAAATTGTAGACCTAACTGTAACTCTTAGAGCTGAAAAGTATGAAAGATTCCAGACTCTATATAAAGGTACCCAGACATCCATCTGTAAGCACCTCTCTGAGATAAGGAATGAAATGGCAAGACAGTCTTTTGAGCATTGCAGTCTCCTCTTGTCAGTGGGGTGCTAATGGAAAACGTACTTGTGCAAGTGAAGAAAAAACTGGAGGAACATGATTCAATTATCCATGAATCACTGCAACTTTATGTTGCTCTAACTCTCCTGACTTAAATGAAAACAAACTAAAAAATGCCTAGGTACAGTACTGTGCAATACAACATTGATATGGGGAATAAATTATGCTAAGTACCATGGTAACCTTACTGATCTCTCTGCATTACAAAGTTGCAAAGCTACTTGTTGATTGTACAGCTTACCCCACATAATGCTACAAACGAAAAACATATGGATTTCTCATACAGCTTAGTAGAGTCAATTTAACTTTTATTTTTACATTTTCCTCAACAAATTTTGGTATTTTTTTATGATGTCTTATAAACCGCAACATTTTTAATACATTTCAGAAAGATGAAAAATTATCAAACAGCTGTTGTCTTTGAAGAGCAATTTTTCACCTATGCACAAACATCCAGTGCCCGATAAGCTTTTTGTTTTTCTCAAGGTTTGCCACAAATACTACTATCCTCATTTATTAGAGAGCTGACAACTCACTTTTTCTGGATTTATAACCTTTCTTCACATCTAGTTCATGTTTGTTTGCATGAGTAAAGAGGGCAGTGCAAGGTCATTAGAGAACAACCAACAATTCTGCAATCTGAGAGGCAGCAAAAGCTGTTTATTACTAGGCTGAAGAAATGAAGCAATTTATTCACTGTATATTACGACTGTATGTAAGGGTAGTTTATTATGATGCAAATTGAATGAGCACTGCATGAGGAGCCTGCATCTCCCAGCTGCACTGCCCTCTGCTCCCAACAGTGCTCCTGAGGGCCATGCTCAGCACTGCCCAGCTCTGAGCAGCTTTCACAGAACTGCTCCCAGAGGTGTGTGACAGTGCTAATGGAATTTTACTTAATGCAGGAATGATATGACATTTCTGATGGATTCACAACTCCCAAGCCATGTGGCCAAATGACCGTCATGCATGGCAACAGCTATTACTTCACAGCCTTACAAAACTGGGAGTGCACTGGGTGTGTGTGGGTTGTAAAACTTGGAACGTGCAATGCACATTTAGGACACACTGAATGCAGTGCCTCTCTTTGCAAAGGCAGAAACATCAAGACAAGCTTTGGGAAAACCAAGTTCAAAAGTACAAACTCCAACTTTTCCCTCCAGAAATCTGCACATCCTTTTTCTTTGCTGATACAAGGGGGTTTTTTTCCCCCTATATTTTCCTTTTTTGTTTTATGGACAATTGGGTTCCCATGGAGACATAAGGCAAATCAGACAGTACTGGAGAGAACAAATGAACACTTGGTCCTTGCAGTACCCACGGACCTCCCCTGTGCTTCCCAACTTCAAAGCTGTAGCTGCAGGCAGGGCATTAAGCTGCTCTTTCCATGCTGTCAAGCAGAGCCTTATCCTCCCTAAGCAGAACTGGGTCTTGTAACATTTCTAAAATAGTGATGTCAGTACATGGAGTGTCTGATCCTACTTCCCTTGAGGTCCGTAGAATTAATTTCAATTAACCTCGGATCAAGCCTTAATGCAGACCATTCCTATGTGGGAACTCTGAGAAGAGAACTGAAAATGGAAAAAAAATGCTAGTTCTACAGAGATTTTTTTTGCACTATCAAGTCTATGAGCAGGCTCTTCTCTGAATGCTCTTTATCTTCTGTGCAGGTGAAAAACAGCAGTATATATCTACAAACATAGATGACTTGGCAAATTAAAGTATCTGCCTTATCAGACTCTTTAATTAGCAATCTACTTTGAAAAATACAGTAAAATATTTCCAAATTGCATCAGTATAAATTACCCAAAGCTTATTACAATATGGAAAGCATTGTCACTTCAAAACTTGCATCAAGACCTTTGTTCTCCCTCTCTCATTTCCTTCCCAAGTATAGTTCTGCCTACAATGTATGTCAGAGATAATTAGAGTATGAAGGAAAATTAAAGATCTTCCTAAAAGTACCCCCTCCATTTTTAGCACCACCTGCACTTCAATTCAGGTACTATCCTGGACCAATGTCCAACTGCTAAAATTATTAAGTGTTTTAAAAGTTACAGCATGGCATTGCTGTTGTCTGTGTAGCTGTGGAAGCACATTGTGCTAATGCTGAAAACATGCCTTGAGTACTAAGACACTCCTTGTCTAGGGTCTGAACATGTTGCCTCTGTTGGGACAGCATATTAAAATATAAATGTTCATCTGGCAAAAATACTAACTACGGCATCTCCTCAAGGAGTGAACAAAGTGTTCACCAAGAACTTTATAAAATCTTTTGTGATCACAGGTAATGGAGAGACCTAAACTTTCAGCAGAGGATTGAGCTGCAAGACTTTGTCAGTCATATAAATAATTAGCATCCCCACAAAGAAACAGTTACTGCTATGATGCATGAACCCTAATAAGGTTGCCTGAGAAAGAGCTTGAATAAAAAGCTGACACTGCTTTGTTGAAATCACTGACAGTAACTATGGTGACTTCATGGGAACCAGAGCAGGTTCTCAGTGAGAAGTAGATTTCCATAAAAAATCTGTTCCCAGGGCCACAGGTAGATAAGATAAATGAAATTCATCTAACTGGTGCATTTTTGCCTTTTTGGTATTTCTTTCTAAAGAATGATGCCAAGACCTTCACGGTGGACTCCTCCATTGAACACTGTGGGACCTTTCAGATCTAAGACTGAAGTTGTCTCCTAAAACACTCTCCTGAAACACAAAGATCTACATAAGAATTCTAAGCTTTCAGCAGTGGAATTTCAACAAATTCTGAATTTGGAACAAAACTGTCACAGAACATCTTACATAACAGGTAAATGGTTATGGAGTCCTTCTAAGACAAACCTCACGCCCAGGATGGGGTAAGCCAGTTGGATGTTCTGGCTATGCACTGCAGATGAGAAGTAGATGCCATGCTGCTGCCCAAACACATCACCACACCTGTGTTTTCCTAAGCACTAACCTGTAGTCACCTATTATTTAGAAATTTTTTATGATACAGAGGCTCAGATAAAAGAAACATGTCCCTTAGACTGCAGTTAGGTGCCTCAATCCCTTCACTGAAGTTTAACACTTTCTACCATCACCCTTCACTGATACTTTCTTTCTCTTAGGAAAGGTGCCTAATTGTTTGATGTGGTGAATTTTACAAACCTCACTTTTAGCTGCCTAATTCCTCACGGGCTTGTAATAATCATCCTGACATAAGGCCATTAAAGCCATAGTTGCAATAATATCTGGCAACATTTAAAACAGACTGTTGCATGTGAAACTCAACAACTTACCTGAGAAATGGAAGTCCACAGAATTTTTTTTTTTAAACACCAAATAGAAAAATGTAATAAAAAAGCTTTTTTAAAGAAGACATTACAGAATACTGGCATGCTGTACAAATGTAATTAACCCATTGAAATTTAAACTAGTTGTAGGTTATGTTCAAGGCACCCTTTTGTAAATAGTTTTTTTAATGTTCATTCTACATTCACACCAGTTTAACCATGTAAACAAGTCTGTGAAAATTCAAATTAAGGTCACTTTCAAATCTGTATGCAAAATACTTCAGAAAAATATCATATTACATGGAAAATTCAATAAAGTAAGATAGATCCATCTGCTGCCCAAACAGTTCAATAGACGCTATGGGGTAAATTATTAACAAGATGAAAACCTAAAAGAAGTTTCCAAAAATTAAAGATAAGTAACATAAAAATACAATTTACTATTCCTAGTGCTATCCTATTTTTGAAGGGCAAATCTTTGGAAACAGTACTATCTGAAATTTAAAAACATCCCCCATATTTTTTACCCCATGTTTATTAATCTTACAATATGCTAAAATGTATTTTCTTCACAAGGAAAATGTATAAAATTAGTCTCACAATATCAACACTATGAACAACTTCCTTGAGACATCTTCTGGACACAGAATTTCTGTAAAGATTTAAGTATAACAATTCTAGAATAATTATTTTTAAAAATATGTACATTCAGTCCAATGTCCTAGACCCAAGAAGAAATCCAAGTAAACTCTACAAAGGTCGCCGCAAGTCTTTGTCCAGCTAAGAATATGTCCACCTTTGCCAGTCTTGCTGTATTTCACTATAATCAACAAAATTACAAAAGTATAATGTTACTTGTTTTTGTGTAGGAAGTTCCCAAACTTTTGCATAAATCCTCTCAGCTTATTTTCATTAGGCTGCAGTGGGTGATAAGCAGTTGAGTTGTAGCTGACCATGTGATTACTCCTGCCATAATTACTCCCTAAGGTCTTGCTTTTGATATCTGATAGATGTGAGCTGCTGTTGGCTGCATTTCCTGCGGGTTGGCTGGCATTTTCCATCTTACAGAACGGCTCAAAGCGACTATAAACACGCCTTTCACTCAAACGAGATCTCAGCTCCTCGTGGTGCTTTGAGCCTGCCAGCTGTGGTGTCATTGAACTTGCTCTCTGAAGAGCAGAAGCAGGAGCACTCTTGGAAGCAGCATTTGTGGAGATTTCCTTTGCATCTTGATACTGAATCTGTTCTGTATTAAATCTTGGGGTAGATGGATCTCCTGCAGTTTCTATGAACTTACTTTCAAGGGGGCACAAGAGAGGACACTTTTTATTGCTCTCATCAGATGGAGGTTTTGGAGATTTTGGTGACTTCGGAGACTTCGGAGACTTTGTCGGACTCCCGGTGACATCTTCTTTACTTCTGTTCAAACTACCTTGAGAATTTGATGATGAATTTCTCTTTCTCCTTGGGGAAGAATCTGACCTATTTTCAGACATCTTTGGTTTTTGATTCTCATCTTCAGAAACCAATGTGTCAGAACTACTACACATTCTGTAAAAGGCAGGACCTTTGTTTTTTGACAAGTTTTCCTTCTTGTCCGGTGTGAGATTAAGAAGTGACCGCAGTTTCTGGGATCCTTTCTTCAGAAAACTTGGGGAATTCTTGCTTTCTTTCTTCGATGTGCAATCCTTACTGGACTCCTCCCTGCTACCTTCAGTGAGAGCCGCCATGGAGACTGCCTTGCTAGCACTCGGGCTCTTTAGCTCTCCTTTCAGGTCCTTTTCCTCCTGTGGCAAGTGGTTGGTGACACTATGCAAACTTTTAGCACTCTTCAGCATGTCTTCTGGAAGTTTTGGACTAACTGGCTGCTTAAGTCTATGCCTAGTCAATGTGCTGTAAACATAGTTGGATGCATGTTTGTTGGAACCAGGATCCAATATGGACTTGGAATTAAACATGGGAAAACTTCTCCTTTTGAGCATATTTTCATTTTGAAGGTTCTTCAAATTTTCTGCATGTTTGTCTGTACACAGTGTTGTGTACAAATACAGTGAGGAGTCGCCAGTTGCATTTGAATTTACACTAGGTTTTGTGTTGTCTGCAACCTGAATTCTGTGGGCTTTTGGTGCATCTGATTTAAGCGGAAAGTTTGTGCTAAGCTCCTCTAAATTATTATCCACTCCATTTTCCACACTTGGAGCATGGTTAGATGTCCCTTTAGGTGTTGCACTTCCCTCTGACCCAATTATAGTTGAATTTGAAGAACTTGCACAGCTGCTTACTTCCTGCTGTTCAGGTAAAGTTGGCTGAAACACCAACGATGATCGCAAGCGAGAATGAGAGTACAGCGCATGAGCTTTAATATTTTCAGCTGTGTCATAGCTATCATACCTGTCACCCAAGGCTGACCCATTTGACTCTGTTGGGTAATCTGACTGGTCATTCAAATAGGACTTTATTCGCCAGTTACGTAGGAATGATTTTGTTGTGTGCTCAAGGGTTGGCATCCTCTGCTGCAGATGGCGGATGTGATTATCTGTCCCATTAAAAGACCTCCGTACAATTGAATTTCTCTCTGCAAGGTTTATCTTTGGTCGTGAGAACTGATCAGCAAAACTTTGCTGGGGCATATTGTAGTTATTTGCATATCCTCCTCGTAATGATGACACAATACTAAGGCTATCAGATGGCATTTTCCAAGTATTTGGTAGATTGTTTGCTCTGTTAATAGCTCTGTTGAGCAGTAGGTAAGGTGTCCTTTCTGGCTTCTCCCCAGCATAACTATGTCTCTTCCAGTGCTCATTTTTTTCACTAGGTTGATACTGCTGGATTGGATTTTGAACATTAAAACCTGGATTAAATGGTTGCTTATTATAGGCTTGATTTCTCAAGCCATATTTATCTATTTCATTTACTGCATATCTTCCACGAGATTTCCAAACAGGATCTATCTTGAGAATACTGTCTTGCCTACCAAAAAGGTTTCTTTGGCTAGAAACTGAAGCCAAGGAAGACACTGAATGTTGATATGTATCATTTTCCCAGAGTGTCTTGCGACTGTTTACCCGCACCAATTCTGGGGCAAATGAGCTAGGAACAGAAGAACGGGCATACAGTGTCCTGAACTCTTCATCAAAGGATTCAACAAGCTGTCCTGTGATAACTTGAACCATACTGAGGTTGGTTTTTTCAAATGACCACATAAAGCTGAAAGAAGAACAAATTACCATTAGATACAGTTCTTTTGAGCTAAAGTATTACACTAGTCTTTCTTATAAGAAAGCTTTCACACAAACCATGGGTTTGTAAAGATGCCTTCTAAATAAGTAACTTGTGGGCATGATTCATGTAATTTGGACTCAGAAGGTCTAATCTAACACCAGTTGAATTCAGATGGAGATTTTCCACTGATTTCAGTGGGAGCAGGAATGAGTCTCTAACCACCCTTATAACTGCCCTTATAAAAAGTATTCTAAAAATGGATTCACAAACGTAGAACAATAAAGTACAAACACCTAACGGAAAAAAATCACTTCTACAAAGTCTTTGGCAGGACTAACCTATACTCACTGTATTTACTCTTCAGTCAGAGAATGTTACTGTGTGATTATGTTGTGAAAAAAATACATTTGAAATAACATGCAGGACTGCCTCAGCAATTTTGAATGTACTTAATTCTAATCATTTTCAAAAAGATGCAGCTCAGAATTTTTAAAAAGTTTACATCTTCTGCACACTGCATTGGACATGAAAATTTGTTTTAATTGCAATGATAATGCTTTGATGAAGAAGATTTTTCTCTTTCCTGCTGTAAAAGACTGAACACATGCTCAAAGCTAAGTACCTGCAATTATTTTACAGCTACAAAGTGAGATAAAATAAATGAACATGTACATTAAGGATGCTGTAATGACTAATACGTCGTGTGAAGCATATAATTTGTAGGTTACAACAAAGAAGAAAATCTGTTTTGAAATCTTATTTTTATGAAAAAAAATTAATTTATTTATTTTTTTGCATTTTTCTTCTAGATGTTAGTAAATAGGTTTGTTTTGTTCACAAAAATACCTTACTGATAAAGGGTTTTTTTGCTGTTTTTATATTTTTCAGGGAGTTATAGTGTAGCAAGATCAAATCAAATCACGCTGCATAAGTTTTTTTCCTATTAATTCTCACAATTAAGAATACCATATATTTGAAAAAAACCGTGAACGTCAAATTGAGTTCAGTGACAGAGCTCAGAAAGACTTGTTTTTCTTGTTACAAATCACTAGATTCTTTCACAAAGAAAGCTAAATTTCTACAGAAATTGTTGACTCCAGCCCCTGTGGTGCAAGGCATTCAAGCAGTGTTGTTTTTCAAAATGGAATGAGAAAACCTATTCTATTCTCACAGACCATGACACTGTGCATAGATGTCAAAGCAAGCAGGCTCTCCCTGCAGTCTCTTACCCTGATTCATTTATGCACTTGTCACTTACCTCACTACCACTTATACATGTCAGTCTGAATTTGGGGCTGGCTGAGTCTTGGAGGAAATAAAAGGTCAGATTTTCAACAGCTTACAGTGGTGGAAATCTATGAAAGGCAGTGGCTGTGGATCTGGCACCCAGGCACTAGGCTGGCAGAAACTAACTCAGGCAAAGGAGAAAAGTGCAGCACAAAAAGAAGGAAAATATTTAATAATGTGTGAGTTAAGACTGTCTCTGCTTTAACTTAGTTTTTTTTTTTTCAGCTCTGCAAGGCTGTGAGTTCTTCCAGCCTATGTTTTGTGTTGGTTAGTTAGCAACAGAAGAAACACGCGGGTCACAGAGCAGCGGTGGTTTTACCAGGCAGGACCGACCAAAAGGCCTGCCCTTCTTTATTTACCTATTTTTATATGTTTCTAAGGACAGTCAAAGATTGGTGAAAGGGGTCAACACCCCTGAAGGTTTATAGGACAAAGACATGGTTAATCATCTTTCTCCACCCCAGGGAAAGGAATGAAAAACAATTCTACAAGTGCAAAACAATCCTGGTTGGTTAAGGAAAACAAGGACCATGTTTACAGAACAAGCATGGGAAACTACAGCTACAGTGTTACAACTTATGGGGCCCTGTAAAACCAGGGCGACAGTTTTGCACACATACACTGGAAATACAAAGGAAAACAGAATAAAGAAACTTAGCCAAACATAGAGAGAGAGATGAACAATTTTGAATTTGACCATCATATACCAGAAAGCCACAGAATCAGACTCTAATGTTAGCTATAGAAAATTATTACATGGAGGAACTATCCAAGATAGCTTAAGAAATAATTTTGATAGTCTTTTCTGGAGTCAATGTTAAACAAGAATAATTCAGACAATGTAAGACAAATCAGGATTTTTTTCTCTTTAGCAACTCTCCATCTGTAGCAATACCTATATCCTTTATTTCTTATTTGTGAAAAATGAAGAGAGGATCTCTTACCCTGGTTAGCAATAAGTATCTATGAAAACTTGTAAAATTACAGAAAACATAATCAAATTTACCCATGTACTTCCCTAGAAGAATTTCCACAAACACAAAACGCCCAAATTTGGAATAGCAGCAGTACTGAGATGACAGGTTTGCTACAGACACTTCAATGATTTATCTTACCTGTAAGAACCATACATGACTTTCTTACAGTCAACAAGAATAAATTTTTGTTCCATTTTTCCATGGAATTTTGCTCCTGTTTTAGAATAGTAATCTTGTCCTTTCACTGTCCGCACCCTCATATTCTGAAAAAGAGAATCAAAACACTTTACTTTGTCTACTCTAGTCCATGTTTAGCATCCAGGGGGCTAAAATTCAGAGGAACAAGTAGGAAAAAAATCACATTATTGCATATTAATAAATTCTGCAGGGAATGAAATACTGATCAAACTTATCTCCTAGGGACCCAAAATGGCCAGTTACTGTTTTGTCTTCAAGACTGATGAGATTTCCTAGAAAATTAAGTTGAACTTTTCCATAACCACCACTTCAAAAAAGAGGTTCTGGCAGAAAATGTCTTCAACAAGGGAAAGAGGTTTTGCACTGTAAAAAAAATTCTTTCCATCATCTGATGCATATGTTTATACGATTTCCAAGTATCTCAGCTAATCATAGAGAACACTTAAAAGAGCCAGGATCACTTTTATTTTAATTGAACAAGGCTGTTGTGTCTAGAAATACATATACCCTACTCTGAGATGATCCACTGACTGATACGACTTGGTGCCAGAATTCCTTGCAGTTTTACCAACAGTATGATTTTTCTATCAGCTTTGCACCATGAGAACAATCACATTTTTAAATTCAGAGACACTAACACAACATGCATAGGTAACACAAACTCAATGCAGCAGTTAATTTTGAATTCTGTTAAGCTTTATGTTTTATTCATGCAAACTCTGTAAATGGCATTTGGGAAATTTTCCACACCAGATCTCAAAAATGAGGTCAATTTTTATCCCAGACTCCTGATGAAACTGATTCAGCTAAGTCAGCATCTTGTATTTTTTCTCTCTCTACTGTCACTTGTTGTTTTACACTCATAGAAATAAAGAATTTGAAAGAAGTTGTTACAACACCTTATGGACTGTACTAATAATAATTTTCAGAAAGTTCTTATGGAGACATAGAAAAAAAGGCAAATTTAACAGAAATTGTTACACAAAAGGTGCTTACTTACAGAAAAACTAAAATTTGCATTCAGTGTAAACCAACCTACAAGCATCTACCTCACATAACTGCAAGACACAAAATGCTTCACAAGACATTAAAGTAGCTTGGAATGAAACTGTGAATGATCACGATATTTACTGTAGTTTCTAGCCTCGGAATAGTTTTTCTAGCAACTCTAAGTTTTCCAGAGAGAATGAAATCCATAATTTAAGATTGGCAGTAAAAGACAAGAATCTATATGATTATTACATACTCTGTACATATGGAAATGGTGGAATCTAAAACCTGTGGGTAAACATGAATGTCGTGCTTCACAGGACTGCTCCAAGGGCAGGCTGCAGCTCATGGAAGGTGTGCTATGTAAAGGGGAGCTACAGGTGAAGGGCTGTTCATGAAGCAAATGGAACATGGTAAATCCAGCAAAATCAGGAGGATTAAATAAATAGGAAAGGATGGGATAGGATGGGATAGGATAGGACTATTTCAGATGGAAAGGATGTACAATGATCATCTAGTCCAACTATATGACAAATTCAGGACTGACCAAAAGTTAAAGCAAATTATTAAGAGCATTGTCCAAATGCCTCTCAAGCACTGACAGGCTTGGGGCATTGACCACTTCCCTAGAAAGCCTGTTCCAGTGATTAACAAGTCCCTCAGTAAAGAAATGCTTCCTGATGCCCAGTCTAAACCTCCTGTGGTGGGTTGAACCTTTCCCATGGACCCTGTGACTGGATACCAGGGGAAAGAGACCAGCATTTCCTTCTTCACTTCCCATCCTCAGGAAGCTCTAGAGATTTCAAACTTACAAATTTGTTTAAAATTCCAGTCTATGAAGTATGACTGAGTTTGCAATACAGTGACAGAAGCCTTCATTATGGCAGCACTTCTACATTTACCTAAAACACATGAAGTTCTAGTAGACAGAGGTTGTAGGAGTTTTAAGGATAATATCTACTACAATCCAATGAACTTCATCTTACTGAACACAAAATTCAAAAAAGTAGGAAAAATTATCCATGACATAAAAGCATATTTCCAAATAACACATTCTTTCTAAATTAGTGTGTATTTCAGTGTTGGTATCTTGAAATTTTTATCAAATGAAAAATCAAACCACAGAAGCAAGAGTTACACTTAAAAGCTGCTGAGCTGGCAAATTAGGGTTTAAGTCAAGCTATCCAAGTTCTTTAAACTTCATTCACCGTTAGGTGAGTTTTTGCTTTGCATTTTTGTCAAGCTGTGTTTGAACACAAATTCAACTCATTTAAAATGTACGAAGACAGCATTTAAGAATTACTTTTGTTTCCGAGCTGTATGTCTAGCAAATGTGCTAAAAACATAAAGTTTATCTCTTAATTAGATAAATAAAAGAAGTATTATCTAGAAGTGCTGTAAAATTTTAGAAGTGAAAATACAGGTGTGATGCTTAGGTCTATTTCCAGAAACAGCTACAAAAGAATTAATAACAATCCAATTTGCATTACTGAATGCCAGGTTAACATAAATTTGCATCTCTAACTGCTAATCACTTTTGCCAGCCTAACATTCTGTCTTTAAGTTTCCTGCATTCCAATTAGAAGTTTTCTTATTGATGAAAGTAATTTTTTGTGCTTTTCCAAAGTGATTTTGTTGAACTTTGAACAAGCCCACTGAAGAAAATAGTTTTTTTCACCAGCAGCTATTCAAGCTTTAACTATTTATATTAAAAGCTTTTATTTGAAAGATAAACACTACGGAAATAGTAACTCCTGAAAAAGAAGAAAATACTGAAATTTACCCATTCTAAAGATAACCATAATAGTATAACCCCTTATTTTGATAAAATCTTTTGAATTAGTAATGAAATTTGCATTTACTTTGATGACTGTTTTACCCAGTTTTATATACTACATAATTATATGTGTATTTCAGACATATTTAATTATATTTAATCATATTTATGCCATTATAATTTGAAAATGCTAACTTGAGAGCACCTTATACATTTTCAAGGAACCATAACAACTCATGTTGGCCTAAAGACATGCCAGGTGAACACATTAAATCTTACTTAGATAAGGTCTGATCGGTATTGGACAGGATATCATTTGGGAGTCAATGCTGGAGGCACAACCAAGTCTAATGGCTTGCAAATTACCATACTATACACAAAAAAAAGCTTTGCCTTAGGTACACTTAAGTTGAAATATAACTTTAAGTAGGCATATGTAAAAAAGGAATCAAATTATTTATATTAAATTCCTGGGGGGGTTTTAAAAAAATAGTAGTCACTGCAGTCACTCTGTTCTCCTTTTTGTTTTCCTTGTCTTCAGTATTGTTCCTCCTGTAGCTTTTCCATCCCTATTCCCTATGCCTGAACTCTTTTCCTCCCTTAGTAGGTCATCCACTACCAGATGGGAACATGACAAGTGCCAGAGATCCTGCTCACCTTTCTCACATAGCACTTCCTTTTCCTGCACAGTTCATCTAGCATTCTTCACCAGCTTCAAACCCTCTAATTTAAGGTGCCAGGAATGCACACTTTTAATAATCACCCAAAATGCAATCCATATTTGAGGATATATCGCAACAATGCATTCCACTTGGGACTAGAAGCAGTAAACATATATATACTGAATTAACAAGCCCCATCTGGTATGAAATGCTGGGCTTCACCCTCCTGCCTGGTTTCACCCTCAGGTTACAGGACTCTCCCAACAGCAGTGTGCCACTCATCACAGCATCACTGTGGATAGAGCAATCATTCATTTATGAATGGAGGGTTTTGAAGCCAAACAAGGATCTTCTCTCTTGTCCAAGGGGAGTTTATAGGACCCTCAGGAACATTTAAACATCCAGTGGCTGCGGTTTAAGGACAGCCACCAGTGCTATCCAGTTAAATGACACCCAATGATGAACAGGAAACAAGCTCTAACCTCTTTTTATGTACATAATCTGTACATTTTCATTTCAGAGAGTGCCATATAAATATGATTTAAAATTTTGAAGTATTATTCACCACTACACATTTATATGGGTATATCCCAGCCTGTGCTGCACTCCTGAATTATGCTTTCCCAGGAGCAAGACTTTACCCTCGTCCTTGCTAAACTTCATAAGGGTCTTGTCAGCCGACTCTTACAGCTAATCCAGGTCCTCCTGCAGGGTGGCTTTCCCTTCCAAAGTGCCCACTTACTCACTCTGTGTGGTACCACCAGCAGACTTTGTCAGGGTACACTTGATCCTCTCATCCAGATGACTTATGAGGATATTAAACAGCATTGGGCCCAGAATTGATCCCTGGATGACTCCACTTGTGACAGATTGTCAATTTAAAATGTAGCTATTGACCATACATGTGCTGTACAAATCCTAAGTAGTTTTCAAGTTCACTTCTATTCTGACTTCAAAACTGAGTCAATAACCACTCAAGACTGGAGTCTGGTCTTTATAACAGAACTTTGCTCACAGATACAACATCATGCTGTGCATAGCTATTCAATAACTGACTTTGCCTTAGATGTGGAAGTACTGGAAAACTTTTGATGATTTTGGTAACACTGATGAGAAAAAAAAAGGCTGCAAACAGGTCTCAAGAGCAGCTCCTACTGTATATTTAACTACACGTATCTGGGAGCAGACTTCACAGAAGGAAAGTAAAATCAATTCATTAGTGGTTTAATTTTCCCTTTCCTGCAATTCATTAAAAATACTGAAAGGATTATCAGGTAATAAACAGGTCCTGCCAAATTGCTTTCAATATCCTCCTGCAGCAAAATGATTCTTCATTATTAGCAGAGGAGTAAAAAAGAGGCTTCTTCAGAGCATGGAACCTTCACCATATCTCACCTCATATCAAATAAAATACAAAATCAGTGTCAGATCTTTGTCAGGAGCTTGGTTAACATCTTGGGCATTAAATAATATTGCCTACAACACCAGTTTTTCATTTCTAATCCAAAATGCATTGAGCATTCTGGTGACTCAGGCGATTGCTGTCTTGCTGCTGCATTCTGCAGAGCAAATCTATATCACAGTTTGCTGAAGCACCTGTCAGTAGCAGAAAACGAAGTAAAAAAATTTACCTATTAGTTTCTGAAAAATCACCTGAAAGAAAAGAGAAAAAGTTTGAATATGTAACAACTCTTCATTTTTCTATGCAAAGGAATTGCTGGCCAAGAAAGTCAGACCAGTGACAAAGTTAACCAAAAGCAGCTTAGGCAGAGAAAAAACAAAAAAGAAGAAACACATTAATTACTTAGGACAAATGTAGTACAGTCAGTAAACTAATGAAACTGGAAAAGAGAAATGGGAAAGTACAGGAAAGGAATTATTTGAGCTCCACTGATGGATGGTGTCAAGATGAATACTAAGTAAAAAACAACCCACCTGAAAAGATGCTGCAGGAAAGACTAAAAATAATCATAGTAACCCTCTGATTTCATAGTTTCCTATATGGAATTTATGAAATAATGAAAGAATATATGGTCCATCCATTTTTACAGTTATATGTTTCAATAAAGAAGGAAACATGCCCTGATTTGGAGCCAGACTACAGATAAGAAAAATTGACTGCACAGACATTTAATGAAGACTTATGAGCAAAATCCTCTTTCTTTTCCATACAAGACTACTTAGTTGTAAATCTGAATTAAAAAATACAGTTTTGTTCATCACTGCATCTTGTTTTTTCACTGATTCAAAGGGAGAGAGACAGAGGTGTTGAGTCTGAAAAGCTTTGCAGAAAACTCATCACGAGTATGTGGTCTAAGAAGCATCATTCATACTCCAACAAGACTGAACCAAATCATGCAGACAATAACAAGAGCAATGCTGCTGGTGCTACATCTTCAGGAAAAGAAATAGACCCATACAACTCTGTTTTCTTCTTGCCTTCACTGAACAGAAGGGCAAGACCAGAAGCCAACAGTACAAAATGTTGAAGATGTTTCATTTTTTTCTGAACCTTGAGTGATGTGAAAAAGGGCAAGGGAGGAAACATCTTCAAAACACTGGCTGTTCTTTCATAGTCACCTGCATTTCTCTTTTCTACTCTAAAAAGGCACAGGAGTTAATGCAGGTGTAGTAAACTGCTGTTCTCAGAGCAACAGTCACTGGGAGTAGCCCTTGGATGAGAAGACCATTAATTTCAGCAGCTTTATTACAAGCTAAACTGGAAACTCAGCACACAGCAGGATTACTGCTTCGTTCTTTGGCATGTTTTTTTCATTTTCTGATAAAACTCAAAGTATTCTAAGTTAACCTTGCAGAGTAAACACGTATTTTATTTCTCCCACCAAAAACTAGAAATGTGTAAAACACAATGTCACTGAAGAGGCCACATCCAAACCTCTCCAATCTACAATAATCCATACAAAATCCACGCTAATCTACGTATATGAATTCTTTTAACCACAGTATGAATACCTAAAAAACTGCCTTTAAAAGACAACCTTGTATCCAAAAGAGGTAAGCTTCTGAAACAGCTGTAGATACACACTGCATGGAATTAATTTGAAAATGCATATAGCATTTTTGAGACATCACTTGAAAGGCATGGTTGTAATTTTTTTTCATTTTGGAAGGGCAAAACTCATTTCATATTTAGACATAGACCATTTCTAGCAACCTCTATGGCAAAATTAACCCAAGTAATAAGCAAATGGTGGTATCTCAAGTTCCAGAGTACGGAAGTATTGACAAATACTGATTTCATGAAGGCAATCACTACCAGTATTTATAAAACCACACCATGGTTTTGGTGGTTTTTTCCAGAAGTTCCCACAGCTCTGTGTATGAGGCCACCAGAGAGCAATCCCACACTCATACACAAGAAACAAGCACAGAAAGTAGAGTGGCAACACTTCTAAGGACTTAAGTCAACACTCCAGAGTAAAAACAGGTATAAAATAGAGTTTGCTCCAAATGTCTATCAAAAAGTCTTCTTTATCCTCACAAATAACACCACATCTCTATCCAATTCCTGGACTGGGTTCTTAAAATAGGTGCTGATAAAAAGAGCTTTTATAATACTTTTGACTGCCACGAACATTGCTTAACTACTTAAAGAGGCAAGGAATTTCAAGTGGAACTATGAGCTAAGGCAGTGCTCAGAACTTTGCAAGGAGACTCTGACAACATCCTTGGAACTTCTTTAATACTGTCGACAGTAGAGTAAGTCTAGAAGTATTTGACAGTAAAGTCTAGAAGTATTTATGAAGCATTTATGTCAGTTCAGTGCAGTTCACAGCTTATATTCTAATCCCTGATAGACATTTGGGCAGTGCAGGACATCTCATGAAAATGTAAATGTCATCTTGTTATCTCTCTTACAGGACAAAATTACATATTTAATGTGTAAAAGCAAGAGGATGAAGCACAGACACGAAAATACAGATTTTCAGGAAAATACTAATAAAATAGAGTCTTGGGCCTCCTAAAGTATTTTAATGCATAACTTTGAAGAAGAAATCATAAAATGAAGTACACAACTGATTAATTCATTTAAATTTTATGAGAAAGGAGAAAAAAAAGGCTTAGTTTTTCAAATATGCAGTATACCTAAATACACAATAACAAAAAATTATTTTATAAATGATATATGAAAATTATGTCATTCTATGAAATACTCTTGTTTTGACACTTGGAAAAGATGCTTTTAAAAAAATATATCTGTAGAGAAAGTTCTGCTGAGAGCTTACCTATTTACACCTGGTTGTTTATTTGAAAAATCACCATTCAATAATGACTTTTTCAATAATAGTCAGTTTTCAGTGGGCTGTGGAGGAGTAAGGAGTGAATGTTCATGCAAAGGAAGACAGGATGCCTTACCCTGAGCCTCTGAACTTGACAGCCTTGTTTCTCTGTCATCTTCAGAAAGTGACTGAAGTTCGACTCATCAAGCAGGATATATACAGCAATGCCTCTAGTAGATGCTTCCACTATTTCTCTAAAAATATCCACATCTGTAAACATATCCATAACAATGGCAATGACCTGAATCAAACAGAAAAGACACAAATTATTGTATCATATAAACTCATGTATCAAACTCTTCACTGAAGCCTGGACTGAGCAGCAAATACACCAGTATTTTTTACACATTAAAAAGTTCTATTTTCTATGTTGTTCTACTTAACAGGAAGGCTTTCAAAACCACCAGATCTTCTTTTTGAGGAATCAAGTGATCACTTGTGTGATGTTTGTCACAAGTACCAAAGTCCAGCAAAATGTTATGCTGTGGGTTGTCTTGGTTTTGTCTGGATTCAAGTTGATTTTGTTCCTACCATGCTATGGTTGGGATTTAGTATAAGAATAATAACAAACTGATGTGGTTGTTGCTAAGTAGTGGTTACCCCAAATGAAGGACTTTTCAGTGTTTCATGCTCTGCCACTGAGCAGGTGCATAAGAAGCCCAGAAGGGAGCACAGCCAGGACACCTGACCTGAACTGGCCAAAGGGATATTCCATAGTGCAGAATGTCATGGTCAGTGTATAAACTGAGGGAGTTGGCCAGGAGGGACCTGCTCAGGGGACTGTCAGGGCATTGGTCAGTGAGTGGTGAGCAACTATAATGTGCATCATTTGTTTTTTTGGCATTTTACTTCTCTCTCTCCCCTTTTACTTTCCATTACTGTTATAACTATCAGTAATTTCCTTATATTATTATTATATTTTACTTTGCTTCAACTATTAAACTGTTCTTATCTCAACACACAAGAGTTTACTTCTTTCCAATTCTCTCCTCCGTCCCATTAAGGGGGTGAATGAGCAAGTAGAGGTGTGGAGCTTTTGCTGGCTGGGGTTAAACCCATGACACCAGTGTGTGTAGCGACTGGTTTTATGAGGAGAAGGAAATCCAGTAAAAGAGAAAGGGAGGGGAAAAGAGCAATACAAATGCAGTGGAAAAACCCATCAAAATAGAACTGCAGTATGCATAAAAAAATCAGATAAAATTTTTGTACAAGGTGCTTCTCAGTCTTTCATCGTTTTCTCTAAAGCTAATGGCTCAGGAGCTCGAAGTGGCCAACAAGCAGACACTGAAGAGCTGGAGGCACTCTTACTGGGACAAAACTTCCTCAGCTCTTGAGAGCTTGGCTCAGGAAGATCAGAGTGCTGAACACCAGCTACCAACACCCTTCAATCCACATGGATAAAGTAAGTATGTCTGATTTGGAAAAGCAATGTCCCTCTAGCAATATCTTGGAGATTATATATATATATATAAATGTTGTACTGTTAACATATCATTAGTAATTTGGGAAGAACTACTGTTGAAACCTGAAAAGGTATGAGGAAGAACCAGTGCCTGTGTAACTTCTAAAGGTAGAATTTTTATCCACTAGAGTTTTCATGAAAAGTTCCAATGAGATGTCTCAGGTGCAAATTCAAATCAAATAAAACCTTCCATAGATATCAGAGCAGGTTTTACCATTTTCACTAATCTTCAAACTATCTGTACATCAACTTTAAAGGGGTAATTTTTAAGTTGCAAGTACTCATCTTATTCTGGAACTGAAATATTTACCTCACTCAGGTAAATGCTGCTGCACACATCAGGTAAACATTAAGTCTCCTGTCAGTTGCATGAATTACCTTATTTGAATCCCACCTGCTTAGAACTAAAAGTTTCATTTGTGTCAAATATATTTAAATCACTTGAAATATAAATGAGAGATGACTTATATAAAATGAAAGTAAAATAACAGTGAAAACAATTAGAAAAAGTAAAAAGACAACTCCTGAATAAGAAAAAAGGAACAAACTTGGCCTCCTCCTTACACGTCACCTGGCAATAAACAGTCTTTACAAGTCTACCAGAGAGGAACTGAATAGCATCAAAGAATTCCAGTCTTTCAAAAATCTTTGGTAATATGCCAATGCACTACCTCATTTTCTTTATCAACTTTTTGAAAGTAAAACCTAGATGTGTTTTTCATCAATACAGAATATATTTCTTTATCTAAAGACTGAAAACACAAACGTTTATCTTGACTCCAAGGACCTCATCACTGCTGCACCTTAGGCTTGGTCCTGTTTCTGAGATACACAATGTTAACCAAACATGGCAACCCTATGTATTATCGGTCTTGTTTTACTTGTGTCTGAGAAGAAAATTGCCAAGAAAGATCAAGTATGGTAGGCAAAAAAACAAAAAAATAATCTGTTTTCCAATAGTCTGTTTCATTACCTGTGTACTCCACCCTCTGAACTCCCTAATTTCTTCCTAAGCTTTCCTTTTCTTTAGCTCTTCAAGAAATGAGCACTCATTGCATTCTAGGATCAATTTAAATGTAAGAGAAAAATCCTGAATGGATTCATTAGTGTACACGGATATGAATACATGAAATATTCAAACCCCAGAGCACAGCCCTCAAAAATCATTCTAACACTTTCCTATAGCAGATATCTAAGACACTCATGTTTGCAGCATTTTGTGGTTGCAAAAACTGCTAAACTGAAAAGATGCAGAAAAAAACCCAGAAGAACATTCAATAAAAACTAAAACCCAACACTAACTAGAATGGCTATATCTATCTTTATGAAGAGGAAGGTAGAGAAATAAACACATAAGATAGCAGGCCAATAAGCTGGTGACATAAGAAGGATGCATGTGCATTATTGTGCTGATATTTCACTTGGGAATGAACAGGGGATGAATTATTCTTAAACCATTTAGCTTATTAAATCTGGAGTAATTCTGCAAAGCATCAAGTAGTCTTCCAAGAAAATGTAGGTTTTACTTCCAGAGTTGGAATAGGGATTGTATTTTGAAATCTCAAGCTTGTGCTGTCTGAAAAGTCCTTACCAGAATTTGAGTACCTACATGCAAAGCCACAGTCATGATCTGACAACCAAATGGGCAGTTTGTGCATTCCCTACAAACCAGAGGTACTCTTGTTAAATATCCTCATTAGGCTGCCCATTTACTCTTAGCAACATTAAATTGATCTATGAAACACAAACATAATTAGGTTTGACTGCTGGAGGAGAGTGCCAAATTTGAACAATGCATACGATACACATTTGATACATACAATATGTAAAAAGTCATTAACAGTGATAAGGTAATTTCTGCATACTGATTTCCATAAACTAAAACAGATGTTTGACCATAAGCTATAGGTTTTGATTCAGAAAGAGTGGATTCCATAAAGGTCATGGAATAGTCTGTCCTTTAAATGTATTAAACTTCCTTTTCTTTTTCTCCTTTCAATAGGGGTGTATGTACATTTCCCCAGTTTGCCTACTTTGCAGCAGAAGAGAGTACTGCACATGGGAAAAGAAAAAGCAAATATAGTATTCAGGATCCCAAGTTTTGATTAATTAAGGAGACCAGGATTAGGAAATTACTTCAGTGAGGTATTCTATAATGTGTACCTCCCTTTAATTAAAGCTGCAACAACAGCTGCAGGATTAGTTACTTGCTGCATCACTTCAGAAGAAAAGATTTCACTACCATGTTTTTATATTTGTTTTTGCAATTGCAGAGCTAATTTCCACCCTGGTTCTTAGAAGAACACAACAGTGAATTCCAGAAGAAAAACTTATATAATTCAAACTGCAGAAATAGATCAGAAAATTGCCTATTGCATAAATTCTGTTTCTTTTGGGCATAACAATACTATCCTGAGTCAAGAAAACCTCCTCAATGCAGAAAGCTCTAGGTGGCATACAGGAGGCTTTCTTACAAACTGCTATTTTTTTCAAAGCATATTTGTTTTCCACAATGCAAAGATCTTTTTAAAAGGAATCACTCATGGTTTTGAAGCAAATACAATGGCCTTCCAACCATTCACGAAAACTGGATGGGTACAGCAGTTTTTTGATGAAAGCACTAGAATTCTGGGAGAACTTTCCAAATCTTGTCAAACTGATTATCACCCCGATCAAAAATGACCCTCATTTGGGAATACCTAAATATGTTACACTTTCAGGGAGGAGAAAATAGTTGGTAAAGCAGACATTTGCTGTGCATAATATCACATAACACCGAAATTATGCACTGCAAGAGGGAACTACACCACCTTGGTGGGTATTAGACAGAAGAGCACATTTCAATGATAAACTGAAAGTGAAGACAGTGCAGGAGACTGTTTTTATGCTAGTTTTCTTCTCCCAAAATTAAATTTAAATAATCTTTGATTGTCACTACTAGTATTTTTATCTTATCTACCCATTTTTTTAAGTGCTGAATGTTTTTTAAGCTAAAATTTGGTTTCTGACATCCTTACAGAAGAAGAAAATCTGCTGAAGTCAATAAGCACAAAATTACTCCTAATAAATCCGATCATATGCTCAACTTAAGTGAAGGCAGCAGTAGAGCCATATGCTATTATTCTTCTTGCTGTCTTGACACTAAGATTACGCTGTGCAACAGAAAAGTGAACTAGACACACTACTTTGGCATTTAAAAACATGTAAATACACACATGAAAGTATAATTTTGTTGAATAGCACTATTTTAATGCAAATATTCTAAATTATGTTTTTCAGTAAGCTGATTTATTTAATCTGCATATTAGTGAGGAAATTACCATTTTAAAGCTCAGTATCTTCAAACTATCATCACTTTAATACAGAGCTCTTTTCATTCTTTCGAAGTTCTTAATAATCTTATGACCGACTCCTACACAAAGTACCAGTGGCAAGGTCCATGAAAGACACACATATCTTTGTTTTGAAGGTTAAAAAAACCAGCTGTAGATGAAATATCCTACATATCCTTGCTAAACAGGAGATTAAGTACATGGTAACATGGCAACAGAGTGGACATTATGACGCAGTAAATGGAGGCCGATGTTCAGTTCTGTGGCACCCATTATGCTACAGGTAAGTTATTGTTAGTTTGGGCCCATCCATGTGCACTGTATTTGCTAGATGGTTCTCACCTTCAGAAACTAACTATTCAGAAGCTTATCTAGAAAGAAGCTGCCAATCCCAACAGTCACATTTATCACTAAACATCTCCTGAGCATATCCAGGGGAGGGCCACCAAGAGGGCACTTGCCCTGTGCAGATGACACAAAGGAGCTTGGCTGTCCAGCCTGGAGCAAAGATGGGATTCCAGGGAATCTTACAGCAGTTTCCAGTACTTTACTGGGGAATTTCCCAAGGAACAAAGTCAGGTTCTTCACAGTAGTGGCAGGACAAAAGACAATAGTCAAACTGAAAGAAGAAAAATTCTGACTGGGCACAGGAAAACTCCTTTATTCCCACAAGGACAACCCAGCAGTAGACCAGGCTGCCCAGAGCAGTCCAGTTTCCACTCTTGGAGGTTTTTGAGACCCAGCTGGAAAAAGCCCTGAACAACCTGTTCAGATACTACCACTAGCGGGAGGCTGGGCTGGAGACTTCCAACTGACCAAAGGCTGCAACTCAATGATTGAGAGATCTTCACTCCCATCATTGTCAAAATGAAAGCAAATTTTGTCATGTTTGGTAGTAATGATAAACTTTGCTGAGAGGCTTAAAGAAAACAGAAAGACTACAAAAAGAGAATGCTGAGACATAGAAGAGTTTTTCTGCTTTACTTCTCCCATTTTTGATATGAAAAAAATAAGTGGATTTTAATCTTCATTGAGTTTCAGGACATCAAAATGAACAGTTTCATTGTCTCAACATTACCACTTCTTTTACAAATATGAATTACGATTCTCCAGGTTATACACAGCAGTGTGTGTCATTTTACAACTCCTTTGCTATGAACAGTAAAAATACAGGAGTTCTCTACTAAAACTCCATCCTTAGGGCAGGCTTTACTAGAGATGCCTACCCATATCAATAACTTAGTAAGGAATAAAGCTGAAGACCTACCCTACACTGCAAGAGTATTGATTTCTTGTAACCTACATGCAGCTTACTTCGGGCATGGTATGATAAAAATCCATATTGCTGTGCAGTGCTTTTTGAATGTCACCACCCTTTCTGACCCCAAGAACAGAGAACCATTTTCTGACAGAATTATTAATTCTATTTTCATTGACCTTTTCTCTGGTACTCCCGTCCTCTTTCTGCAGATCTCTGTTTTGGGGAGAATCTCCCTGTGGCACAGGCTCAGTGCTGTCTGAGTCTGGCCCTTCTCAGAGAGCAGGCAATTACAGCAATGCAGAAGGAGGATACAGTGCTGTGTACCATGCTGTTAGGAACAGGAGGCAGGCAGCAAATTGACTGGGTGAGTTTCTGGCATCATAAGAGACAAATTTCGTGATCAATGAAGACAACCTTCCTTCTAGTAAGCTATATAATATGTCCCACAAATTACTGTGGGTTTTTTCAATTATATTATGTTGGTTTTTATGGTTGAGGGTTTAGATCCAGTTTTCATTTTCCGCAATTCATATTAATAGCTCTCTAATAAATAGTCTGTTATCCTTACTTTCAGGCACTCTTGCTCACACCAGAGTGCTTCTAAGACAAAAGTTCATTAATTTGGTATTAATTTGCAAAATTGAAGACAGTCCTGAAATGCTTTCCACAACACATCCTTTTATTGCAATGTGTACTTTGAAACCATTTGTGATGGATGAATTACTGAGGTCTCACAACACAGTAAAAGATGAGACGTCTTGCAATAAAGTGCCAAAGTGCAGTATAATGAGGGGAGCCCTGCTCTGTAAATACAGCCTAATACAATAATATAAATACTAATCAACCATCTGAGTATTATCCATTCTCCTACAATTTCTGTGGCAATATAATGGAACGAATACTGAGATGATTTATACCTATGTAATATTCATGAAATTAATGTCACTTCTTGTTGCATTGTCACTACTTGTATTATCATCATAATTGACCCCCTGAGATCTTATTTAATATATTTAATTTGGCTCTACAGACACAGAGCGATAGACAATAACTATGCAGTGTACTTGGAAATGTTCTTCCATTACTGCATTCTTTAAAAGCAATTTAATTAACTACAGGGTGAAGTCTGGCACTTCATTATTACAGGCAGCTACCTCACCTCAGAATCAGTTCTCCTAACCTTCACTCTCCTCTTTTCCTCCTCCTGCTCCAAAATATTTCTACCATTTATTCTGAGGATAGAAAAACACAGGCACTCAGAACTGAGTACACCTTCTGTTCTGATCACCAAGCCTCATTTTATCATGACACATACCACCTACTAAACCTAAGAATTTTAAAGTAAAAACTAAGCTTATATGGAATAAAAATTAGCTTCCAACAATCTTCAATAACCTCAACAGCTTCTCTCTGCAACAGGACGTTAGAAAAGTTCAACACCAACAAAAAATAATATAAATAAGTTCACTGTCCAGAAAACATAAACGAAACTTCTAGCTACCTCCTGCAAAACAACAAGAAAAACCTACGCAAACTATTAGAAAATTATGAAGGCAGGTAACCACATAGGGCTTTACCGTGAGGACTATGCAGGTAAACCTAGTTAAAACTATTTGTATAGTTGCCCTATCTGTTCTGTCCAAGAAACACACATGAAAGATATGCAGTAGGGGAACTTTCCAGCTACAGGGGAAAATGTTCTGATTCTGTCAGCAAAGAATAATATGACAGTAAAAACAGAAGCTCGGAGGAAGGACACAATTTTACTTTGAAAGACATTAGGAAGATCAATTTTTTACAATGAACCATCTTCTTAAAAACTACACAAGAATTCTGCCTTTTGCTCAAATTGGCAACTTTAGTATAGCTTAATATGTCTAAAAAAAGCAGATCAGAACACCAGCATTAGCCCTTTGATAGGTGAAACTAAAACAAAAAAAAAGTTCTCTGAAATGTAAATAAGACTGTTTTCTCTAGAAAGTGAATGCACAGTAGCCTTCTGCATTACCCTTCAGAAAGCTACTGCAGGCCAAGCTAGGAAGGCATACATACACCACCTTAAAGTGACACCTTCTCTGTTGCCTCTTGAAATTCATGCGACTGGGAATTTTATCTTGCAAAACTTGTGGGAGTGAGCTACATTAATTCTATAAATGTGATCTTTATCTATGGGTTTGGTAGTTGTTATTCTGGCTGAAGGATTAGTAAGAACTCATCTTGAGCTGACCAAATTACAGAAGACACCACCTCACTCCGGCTAGCAGCAGAGGCAGTAATTCCTCTGAAGCTTTACTTTCACACATGCAGAATTGAGTGTCAGCAAGTCATGGCAACAAGAAGATGGATGGGGATATTCCAGGGATTTTTCATGGGGACTTTCCAAAAAGCATTTATAAACCCAATCCTTGGAATGAAGGATTTGCAAAGAAACAGCTGCTGCGCAGTGCTGGCACACTATACAAGAAAATATTTACTTAAATCTGCAAAAATCTGTCATGCATGATTAAAACACCAAGCATTCACAATGATCAATTTTAACACTTTTCTTCCTGCTTGCAATGCTCCCATCAGTAACTAAAATGCTTTTGGTAATTAGCAAGCAAGTTGTGTTCTGTCACTGAGAACAGAAGTAGGCAGAGGTCCTACAGAGAAGGAACATAAGGCAGCACAGAAAATCCTTGGCAAGACAGAGGGAACACATTAGGGACCTTACTCTGCCCTTTCTTCTCTTGCCGTTGATATCACTGCTGTATTCCCAGCGCCATGTGGGCTGCAGCTGGTTGGGTAGTGAGATTCTAATATTTGTATTTAGCTCTTCAGAATGTTCATATTCAGTTGTTAAGTTGAGAGGCTGCCAAGGTTTTTCTGAGGAAAGCAAACAGAAAGGAAATGCCAGGATTTCTGATGGCCTACGACTCTGCTGTACCACAATGGAAATTCATGACAAAAATAAAAGGTACTTCTCTAGCCTCCGGCTTTCCCTGTGATGAATTTCAAAGACTTGCTGCTTCAGAAGTCTTTTTTTTCTTATTTAAAAGAGTATTAACAGCTTCAATATGTGTGTTCTCATGGGATCCCTTCATATTTAGGGAATGTTTAGGCTACTTGAATTAATATTATAATGTTACACTTTTTATTTTAAAATTGTTTACAAGTAGAAGCTCTTATTTATTCATGTGTGCAGTATTTAATGACTGCACAAAAACAATGTACAACAGTGTGATAAGCCTTAATTATTTTATTTAAAAGAACCAGTAGTATGACTTGACCACTGCAAGGTTTAGAACTTATTCAATACTAAAAATTATTATTTCACACCTGAGAACAAAGGACAGGGACACCTCAAATGCAGGGAGGGGGATAGGGGGAAGGCAAAGGGACAAAAACATTTTTAAAATTTACTAAAAATGTCCTTTCAAATTACTCCTGCTTAAAAATGCTCCTCATGCCATGGTAAACCAGACTGGACACTAATACTTTTCAGGTGTCTATGTGTGATTTCTTTCAAGAAATATTAAAATAATTGACAGCTTATTAAAGAGTCAAAGTAAATATATGAGATTTCAGCTAATCTAGGTAACAATTCTAGAGAATATCTGGGGGTTTGCCACCTTTAACAGTACATTTTGGTAGAGTTTCTTAGATTGGGAATGGACTGATGTCCTGAGTCAGTCTGCCTTCCCACTGCTTCATTTGGTTTCCTCAAGAATCCTATATAGACACATTTTCAACACTAAATCCCTCTTCCTGAGCGTTTATATATTGAAAAACGCTAGACAATATATAAAACCCCACAATATGAATGAACAAATATAGGCTGTAAACTTTCGTCTATATAACAAAAGCATTTCTTAAAGTATAGAACTTTGTTGGCATTTGTTAATTAGTCACTTGGAAACAATGAAAATTCTCTTCATCAAAGGCAGATTTATAGGAAGCAGAGATGATTCAGACCAACTTTTCTAGACCAGGAAGGAAAATTTTGCTTTTAAGTTTGCTTATGCAAGAGCTGTGTACTGTTTGTCATCTTTGAGACCTCAATAGTAAACTTGTTTCTGAAACTAAATGAAATGGGAAGAGCTGAATATCTAATATTTGTATTTTATAAATAAACTACATATTTAAAACATCTTGCATGGGTTTCAATGCTTCTGCTGGTGTGTACATATTTCAGACAAAACAAAAATCCAGTAAAACATAACTACATAGGTCAATTGTATAATACTGCCTGAAATCCCTTGCTTTTGCTTACAAGAATAAGGTACAACAGGTACAACTTGCACAGAAGAACAGAATCCAAACAGAAAGGCAGGGCTGGAAACGGTGCTGACTGACTCCATAGCAGATGCTGGCAAAGAATGGAGTTAGATAAAAATAAGAGTCTCAAAAGCAGGAAACACTTATTTTTGCATTTCTATGCACATGAAAATTTTATCCAAGTCAGCAGACAAACCTGATGTGTTTCAGAGTGGCTTATGTTCCAGAAAGATAGACTTTGGAATGCCTATATGCAGCACATTAAGCCTATCATCATTTTTAGCATGTGGAAAAATAAAAGCATACAGTAGTGGAAGACTTGTAAGCTGTACACTGGTAAGCCCATGAGTCTTATACCAGGGTGACCTTGCATCAAGTAAACACAAATTCATGTAAAGACTAATATCTTCTAACATGGAAGACAGTGCATCCAAGAGAAAACAAATCTATTTTCGTAGGCAGTACCCAGTCAAAAAAAAAACCAAACAAACCCAAAAGCAACCAAACAACAACAAAAAAAAAGTTAAATCACCAGATTTCAAAGCAGTGAAGGGCTGCAGACCAATGAGCATGACCTGATTATATAACTGACTTAATGACCATAATACTGAGAGATAAGTCCTAATTATATAATTAATTGTTGAAAGTTAGTCCTTCATAGACACTCAAAACTTCCTCCTATAGGTAAACTGCATAAGGAATACTGGTAGAGAAAGTGTTTCAGAGATTAATATAGAAGAGAAAGAGGAATAAAAATTGGGAGTCCTTGCAGAAGACATTGTTATATGTCTACAGAATCCCAACATAGACTAGAACCAATTCTGGTCAAAAACCTCCTCTAGTTCATGGTCTAGAGAAGGTAACACCAAAGTGAAGAAAGGAAGCCTCAACAGAGGCTCCAGTTAGTCTTTGGAATTAGTGGAATAATTTCTTTATCTTTAGGTTAAGAAGCTTAAGAAAGAACATTACAGTATAGCGCAATACAGTAATATTTGTTGCAGCTACAATTAGCAGACCTGGATGGTTCACATGCAAGACAGCAAAATAATTTTGCTGTTGGCCATTTTTAATTAAACTTTTTTAGTATCAGGGAAATTATGCTTATGGCCACAACTCAAAAAACAGCTCGATGACCAAGCTGGTTGTTCAGCCTGACTTCTGAAAGGAAAACCAACACAAGAGTCAATTAATACAGAAATGAAGGCTAATCACGTATTTTGGGAAGGGTAAATGGGATAACACCTTTTCAAATATTGCTTATTTCATCCTTTTTCGAAATACACCTTTTGTATTCAGCTTCTTACATGTGATTGAGAGTCAGTAATAGACACATGAGGTATACACACTTAGGAACTGGTTATTGGCCACATGTTTAAAGCACTTGTCCAATGAAACCATTTTGATTGCATGTATTTCTACCAGCTTGTAAGGCTCAATGATATTAAAGACTTTCATATTGCTGACACAAAAGTGGAAGCAAACTCATTATAATTTACAGATTATTATGGTCTATTTCTGTGACCCACTTCCCTTCCTTCACCTTACTTCCCTCTTCCCCTTCCTCCCCCTCTACCACTTCACTGCCTTAATTCTTTCTTTCTCCCTTTCTGTCCAATCTTCCCTCTTTCGAGGGATGAACTCCAAACTCATTTAAATTTGAGACTGGAAAAAAACCTGATGCTGGATACTGAATGTGGGCTTAACACAGGTTCCTACACATTTTATACAAGCTTTAAAATACTTCCCTTTTTATTGCCCATTTTATGACTATACCCTTATGATATTCACACTGAAGCTTTTTCCTCCTGCCACAACTACTATTTGCTTCAATGCCACTAATTTCATTCAAATTCTATAGATATACCAAAATATGTTTAAGGAGGTCAACTCAAGCAGTAATATGGTTACAGTAAACCAGAAAAACACAGAACGCAGGCTGTTTAAAATTACTGGCCGCAGGTCAGTGATGGGTCAGTATACAGCAAAGCCAGTGAGCCTCTGGTATAGTAAGAGAGGATGAATCATGAAAAGTTTTTGCAAGGTTTAGTTCTGCCAGATTCTCCGTTCACCTTTAAAATCTTTCCAGTTTAGCTACATGGCATAGCAAAATGCATTTATAAGTAAAAATAGCATGCCCGGACAACACCTGTAGTAACATTTATGTTGCAAAAAAAGCTACAGCAGTGATATCAGATCAGTATTCTGAAACATATACTACAGACATAATCTATACCTGAATAAGTCCATATGGCACACAGTTTCATCTGAATACCAGTAAACAATCCCATCAGATGATTTAAACTATTTACTTTTTAAAATGTGCAGCCAATTGAGCAGGAACCTTCCCTGATACTCATGAGAAGCAGATTACACCACCTGCTCATACAGCAGCCACAGCTACTTGTGCAACATATTGCTAATGACTGTGTGCTAGCAGACTGCATTTCAATTTCACCTATTTTAAAGACAGGTTTTGAGACTAATTAATTAATTGTTGTCTGCAAATCATGTTCAGATCCTCAGGTGAAATCCATTACCCTGGCATGCTAGATTATTTATTATAGATTAAATGAAAAGGAAAAAATAATTGCAGACTAGTCTGAAAGCATCGGCAGAATGTCCTAAAGATAAGAAAAGATTAATCTTGTTAATAAGTAATTATGTGCAGCTTTTCAGGAAGAAAAGATTCAAATTTTTATGCCCATTAACATATGGAGCAAGATGTCTGAAATAGTAGGTAAGCAATTATAAAAACCCTGCTCAAACCTCCTGTGAAGCAAACTGAAATGAAGAAGATAAGTAATGCTGCAATTCTTGTAGTCCCAGTGGAGTGAATAGTGAATTGGAACTAAACAAGGTACTAGACAAAATTTAATTCCTGAATCAAATGCAGAGCTTAAAAAACAAAACAATAAAAGAATCACAAGTAAAATTATTACTAAAGAGTTAAAATTTCAGTACCAATGCTATGCTTTAAAAATATTGTATTTATAAAAATTATTTCAATTTTTAAATTCTTTAAAAGCTTTTTAAGTGAAACCTGACAATTCTTGTTAGATTGTGAGTCTTCCACAGGTAATGAGGTATTTGAGGGAGTTGCAAGTCAAGGGATAAGAAAGGGAATTCAAAGACACAAGCTAAAAAAATTTAAGGAAACATTTCTTTCTTACTCTTTTCTGCCAGGTTTTTGCTCAACTGACCTTCTGCCTCTATGTGAGCTGACTTTTGAATAATCATCTCTGTCAAGCAAGAAGCCATACAGCTTAAGAATTATCTTGGCGACACCATTATTTTGTAAATGCAGTTAGCATCAGCTTTCACTGATCTGCATACAGCTCTTCCACAAGACCACAGAAGTATTAATTCATCACTTGCAATTTGATACTGCAATTATGCAAAATCAGAGGAAAGATTATTTGATCTTTGCGATAAAGTCTGATCAGGTATTTATAATACTCCATCTTTGCAATCTACTATTTCTTTTTTTTTTTTTTTTCTATTCCATTTAAATGTAAACGTTTATTTTTACTGGTTACAAGTTTTTAAGTGTATTCGTAATGTTTTCTTAAATCAGAGCCCTAGGCCACTTCCAGGACACATCTGGGGAGGAGCAGACACAGCCAGGCTGCAAGACTTCCTTCCGTGATCCAGATTCCATCTGCCTCAGCCACAGATGGGCACTGTCACCCTATGCTCATGGTCTGCTCCTCTCTTTTCTCTCATTCTCACAAGGATAGGATGCACAATGAAGCACTCATTCAAGAATCATTAAAATGAAAAATTATTCAAAAAAATTACTTATCACTGCACAAGTAACTGAACAGTTTATTCCCAATTGAGCTAGTGACCAACATGGCAAGTTAATAGGGTTTTTTTAATGGGTAGAAGAGAAACATGTTAGCACAAGTCTTCCACTGTACAGCTTCATGTATATGAGAGCATTCCTCTTTCTACAAAATTATTTCTCCTGATGTGCATTGCATGCCTGTTCACACACAAACACCTAACCTCCATTTGGGTAATGATAATCAGAGATCTAATCAGGAAGCCTGCTGAACATCTGCAAGAAATGCAAAATTCCTGCTAGAGCAAGGCGGTATCCTCCAAAACATAACAGCAGATACCTGGATTTAAGAATGGAGGAAGAAGAAAATCAGTCTCAGGGGCACCCACTGCAGCTCTTCAGTAGCTTTCTTGGCAAGATTCGCTGCCTATTTGTGCCAGTGAAATCCCCTGCAGCCACAAAACATTCCTGCGTTGAATATCTGTGTACCTCCGGGGTATATATGCTAGGAAACATGAGGGACAGAGAGGAAAATTCACTTCTTTTGCCATCAAAAGCAGTCCCTTCTAATAATAAGGAGCAAAAGCAGAAACAGGACTGACCAAACCACCCGTGGATTTACATTAAGCCATGCTCTGTTGGCAAATTGGCCTTGCTGGAAAATGTGCCAAGCATGCTAATTGCTAAATATATCAGATAACTTTAGTTGTTTGAAGTAAGGATGGAGATGAGAACCTGCAATACACATTTGTGGAGGAGAGGTGAACATTTTGTTCCAAGAACACTTTATAAAGTGCTGCTTTTCGATGCAAACTAGTGCCTTTCAAATAAATACTTGTTCTCAGAAAGTACCTCTCAGGTCTCAGGGAAGATCTCCCCTTGAGTAATCTGCCCACTCCGAGTTCATGGTAGAAAGCCTCTCCCCGTCCCAGACTGCTATGCTCCCTGTGCATGTGTGCATGCATGGAATCCACACTTTCTGTAGCACAGTGTGTTCATGTGCATGTAGAGGATTGCACACACGTGCACACACGCTGACAGAAAAAACCACAGTTATTATTTGCCTCTTTCCTTGAGATAAAAAGTTTCAAACCAGCACTGTTTGACAAAAGAAAAAAAGAGAAATTATTTCAGATGTAGTAACAGGACAGTTTTTATCCTTTTTTCTCACTCACTTAAAAAGGTGTACATTTTTTCCTGCTCTTCAGTCTTTCCCTGTAATTCTGAATCTGCTTTCAGATCTTGGTGCAGTGTGCACTCACCCAAGATTTGAGGTACAACTATCAGGAAGAAATTTTTCAGAGAGTGTATTATAAATTTTGGTTAACTGTGACCAGCAGTTGGTAATTAAAAGATACTCCAGTCTCTTTTCAGTCTTAGAAATGCAATATGCATAATTTTCACTGACACAGGAACGATTTTTGCAGTGAAACGAGTCAGGTATGCAAAGGTAAGACCTTCATGACACTTCTGTGGGTGACTGAGCATTTGCTGAAATGCAACCTAAATTAGAAACACAATTTCAAGTGAATAACAAAAAAAGTTAGTTTCTTGTTTCTCACTGATGCATAGAGGAACATTGTGAGAAAAAAGTAACATCAGGAGATGGGCAGATAATGGGGAAGCAAGCAACTCCATTTCATATTTGGATATTACTGAAATATTTCTGCTTGAATGCTCTGAAGCAAACAAACAATCTCATGGACAAAGCAAATACATAAAAGGCTGATGCAAAATAGAACATTTTAAACCATTGTAAGCACCTGAGTAAGGTAGATTTTAGCTTAACCTCGTGAACTGTGTTCCTACCCCAAACTACGTATATCTAGCACAAGTACCCCAAACTATGTATATGTCTTCACAAATCACTTTGAGATAATAATCATATTTATAGATAAGAAGCCTGCATTCTAAAAGGAATTTGTATACAAGTCTTCCAAGTCCTAGCCCAATGTATTTAATCACAAAACTTTTATATTCAGCAAAAATAAAAGCACACAAACAAAATCATATTTTTTAAAGGATGTAAAAGACTGTAAAAGTCCTTTGAATGGATACAAATGCAGCGAACTAGAAAAACATGTAAATCATTCCCATTTTATCTAGTTCTAGAAGATACTAGCATAGAAATCTATTTTTAATAGAGTAATGTTATTTACGACCTCCTGAATCATCCCTGGAGCAACTAAACAACCAGAAACTTACTGAAGTCTGTTTCTACTACTTCTCTGTCACAAAAGCCTCTGGAAGAATTACCAGAAAAAATAAGTATCTTTTTAAATTCCCCTTAAATTAACACTTAAATGCACACAGAAAGCTCTTCCTCTGTAAAGTACAAAGCATTCCATAAACGCAGGAATAACATATTGCATCTATTTTTATCTGGGAAACTGAACATACACAGGGTGTGTGTGTGTGCGTGTCACGCTGCTGTCCTGTGCAGGGACACCTGAATCAGCCCATTGCTAATGAGCTTTGCCACTGGAAACAGCCTGGTCATGCTAAGGTGATACTTCCAGGAGGTGAAGACACCCTGCTCCTCACCAGTGTCCTTGTGCACTGATCCCTGCTGTGAGCAGATTCTCAGAGGCCAACAGCCAGTACTTGTGGAGAGCCTGAGCATCCCAAGGTCCCTGTGAAAGCAACCCCTGCAGCTACAAATCAGCCTGAGCCTCACCTCACCTCACCCTCCAGTCCTGCATTTGGAATTCTCTGCACTTTCTCTTTTGGCTGACTGTCACATTGAGTGATGAGATGCACAAGCAGAAAGCTCAAGCAGGCTTGGTCTGGGCTTGCAACATGGGTTTCCTCAAGCAAATTCCATCATTTACAGAAAAAATTGTCAAAAAAAACCCCTTATCTCCTCAGCAATTATGAACTAGTTACCCAGAAGTGTTGACGGTAAGACTAGCACCCACGTGTTCCAAGGTCAGATTTATTCTTAGTATCAGCTCTTCAAAGAGCTGATACTGTCAGGCTTGTGTTGTGCAGGGAGTCATATGTTATTATCATTACAGTCCCTTTTGACTTCAAAACCTGTGAATCTCTCAGTTTTATCAGCCTCTGATGATTTTGCTGTCCAGAAATGGCTACAAAGATGAATAGGGAGAGGCTGAACAAGTTACGAGTTCTTAAAGGACACAAACACTGATCACAGGTTCATATTTACCCAGCTCTTTTTCAAAACAACTTCCAGTAAAATCAATTAGAAAATCATATCTGAAAAGGAAAGCAATGACAAGGCTCATGAGGAGGACACATGAACACAGTACAAGCAGTTGCATATAATCAAGAAGTACACAAGATTGCTTTATACAAAAAAACTGCATTCATTAAAGTACCAGAGTAACTTCTAGTCTTGGGGGAAGATCATGTCTCTGTGAATGAGCTCAAAACTAAAGCCCTGCCACTGGGATTTTGAGGGGAATGAACCTGGAGCATAGGAATTCTCACTATATACAGTCACTTACTTCAAATTCCCAGGCACAGAGAACTGCAAAGCATGTCTAAAAAAAAACAAGGAAGCAAAAACTGCAGATTCTGTGAACCACCAACGAATATTTTACAACTCAAAAACAAATGAAACATTTAAATTGAGATTTTCTCGTTTTGTGGTTTTGAACAAATTTGAGAATGGAAGGAAAAAAGAATGTTTATTACCATTAAAATCCTTCCTGGACAACCTGCTGACCTTCAAGAGCCAATCATGACTTTGAAATTAATTAAACTATCCTAAGTGAAATACCATTCTCAATTTTCATAATGCATTAATTTAGTTAGCTATGTTCATAATTACAATGAAAGATTTTTGGCATACATCATATTCACAGGTGTTCTACTTTTCAGCCTGTGGCAGCTACTGACAGCAAGCTTTTCAATGAAATTCCAGTGTGTGAGTGTCTCTGTATTTATCTATATAAATATTTTTTAACCTGTAAATACAGATTATTTAAAAACATGTAACGTCAGTTTTTACTTCTTTTTTTTCAACCGGTAAAGAGATTTCTCTTATTTCATTTATGTATTTTATAAGCATAAAATTGATCCAAAGAGGATGCTGTACATTTTTACTGTTTAAGGCCAAAATGTAATTTAAAGCCACACATCAGCAATTTAAAAACAAAACCAGAATAGTTCAATGCTTATTACTTACTCTGTAATTGCTTCACTAACGGATGTTGAAAAAGAAAAAATACAAACCAGTGTATTTTTACTGTAATTTAGGATAGTCAGTGAAAGTCATTAAATTAGAAAAAAAAATAAAGTACTGGAATATTTTTAATTTTTATGTTACAGTGCTTTCTATATTTCCGAAGTTCTCCTCACTAGAAAAGTAGCTTAAAGTCTAGTCAAAGTGATTTCCTGCATAATCTCCAAACAGGAATATATTTGGCATAATTATCAGAAACATCTCCACTGTTAGGACAGCAATGCCTCCAATAGGCATGGAGAAGAGGCTTTTTTGTACCATATCAGGGATTTCTTTTCTTTAGGGAAAATTTTAGATTCTTGACAAAGATTCAGCCAAGACTGATCAAAGAGACTGCTCAGATTCAGATCTGCTGAGTCAGGAAAAATTATGCTTAAACCTGTCTGTTTCTTTTTGCATGCACTACATGTATTACGAATCCCCACAAACGCTGTATGACAACAAGCAGCTCTGACTAAGTTCTATTTTAGTTTTTAAAACTAGAAAGTCTGTGTGAACATCAGTGTGAAATGAAAGGCAGCCAACAATGCCACTGTTACTTCTTTAAAACAAGTCAGAAAGATTCCTGTATTTGCAATTAAAATGCCACAGCTTCTTGTTTCTCATTCAGCATCATATTTCCACAACAGGTAACTATAACTGTGCTCCTAGAATGTTTCAGCAAATGAAATTTCCTTAGCTGGAAATCCCCCAAATCCTTTAAACACCTAGCTTTTTGTGGTTGTATTTGCAAACTACATTCTACGGAGAAAAGTCTGACAAGGATCATCTTCTAATGATGCTTTCAGATTGAGTACTCAGCTTTGTAACTTCAGTGCCTGCATTAAAATACTATTATTACACATTTCAGAAATTAGATATTTTCCCTTTTCAAATTATCTGTATTTTTGTTATGAGCAGCCTACTACCTTAAAAATAGATAGCTGAGTTATGAACTAGACAGTAACACATTAATCTGAAATGCTTTCTTCTTTTACTTTATATCTCAAAGGACTACTTAGTATAATTAAATTTAGGAAATAACCCCCTCAGACAGTATGAGCAATGTCTCTCCACAGAATTTAGCAGACTATGAAATTCTGATCCCTAGAATTTTTTGAAACACCACTAAGAAAATTCAAAATAGGTCCACCTATCTGTGTACACACCATTTTGTATCAACATGTCATAACTATCCATTTCTCAAGGTGACGGTTTTGTTTTAATTTAAGAATATGAAGCATTTAAAAAATAAAATCCATAAAATATTTTGGACAGTTCTACCACAAAAACTAAATTCCAGATGTTTGTTTCTTACTGTTTTTTCTTTCCTTTTCCTTACTTGAATGCCAGCATGCACAAAAAAGTGTCCGTGTGCTTTTTACAATATATTTTGCAATCATTTTTAAAGCCTTAAGAGTACAAATTGAGAAACTTTTCTGTGGACTTTTCCTTGCAGTGTACATAAGCTCAGTAAACATGAGTAATGTAGCAGAATATAATATAGCCTGTATCCCCTGTATAAACTGTTAAGGTTTGATAGCAGAGGACTTTATCATTTTGATTGAGGCTATTTATAGCAAACTACAGAATAAAATGTTCTTTGATAGACATTCTATATTGGCAAAATCTGTTCTTGCTCTTTATGTATCAACATGACAAATTAAATCTTGCTCTTGTATTTCTTTTGAAGGGACCAGCCTATCATCTATAACATTCATATGTGCATCTATCCCTCTTCTGTAGGACCTGGGCCTGAATGCAGGGATCAGTAAAGGGATGGAATAGCACCTGGGGAAAGGAAAACATTCCACTGGTGTCATGACTTTGCTTGGCTTTCAGATATTCAGTTATTCACCACAGTTTTTATTTAGAATAAAAGAATTACAGCAGTCTGCTTGGACACATATTATTCTTTTCTTAGTTGCTCACAGTGGATGCAATCACCTGAAGATGTAGCCCATTTTGGACTACAAATGTATTGTGGCATGATTTAAGAGAAAGAGATTTATTAAACATTCCAAATCAGATCCTTAATGATATATGGCCCTATTCCTACGCATCAATCCTGCAAACATATGCATGTAAAGTTAATAGAACCTCTCATGTACACCAATTACAGTATTTAAATCCTCACAGAATTACTGATCTAATTTTGCTTGAAGAAAAAAAAAAGCGTCTTTATTGAGCAGATATTATATATTTGACTCTCTGCCCTTTACTAAATATCCCCCCAAAAAATTCTTGCCAAGTTTTATTAGATGTATTGTGTGATAAAATGAGATGAAAAGCACTTGTGTATACAAGTCGCGATTGTAATTAAATAGCCTACTGTCACTTCTGATACACAATTGCCCAATCTCTAAACTTTGTAATTTTTGCCAAAAACCTCAGTAAGACAGTCCTGTTCAGAAAATACACCTTCCCAATATTTAATATCAGATATGCAATTTATAATAAAAATCAGAAACCTCGCAATAAAATTGATTTTACTAGCAAGCAAGCATTGCTGTGTTTCTAACATCATTTTGGTGTTTTACAAGTTCTTAGTGGGAGTGACAGAGGATGGGGAAGACACAAACACCGTACTGCAAGCACTGTCTCCTCCAGGGCAGCCACATTTCTTTATTGACCAAAGAGGGAGATATTATTCCCAGACGTCACACCTGGAACTGCTTTCCAGAAAGATGCCAGAAGTGTCTAGAGCAGGCAGCAAATGTACACCTCTGTCTGAGGTGCACAATGAAAGGAGAAAGGACAGAGGAGATAAGGCTGTCTAAGGGATAGAGCTGGAGAGGGGGGCAAAGAAGGAGGGAAAGGAAAGAGGAACTATGACCAAAAATGTATGGTGGTTGCCTATCATACTGTAAGTATGGTCACTTCAGCATGCACAACTTTCGTGCCTTACTCCCACCCCTTTGATACAGATTCTCAGGGAGTTACTTCTGATCAATGCTCACCAGCACACAGTAGAGCCCAGCTGATTCAAACATTGGTCCATCTGCGTATGTCTTAAGCTGTCCCCTCCCACATGATGTTCTAAGACTCCAGTAACCTCAAGCTGCCAGTATTTTCACCCTGGGTGCAGGCTCCAGAGTGTTATGGTCCCTCAGAAGGTCTGAACAGTGTTTAGTTGCTGCACTGGTTTCTAATAAGAATCAATTGAAAGGACTGGCAGGGATCCCTGCTCCTCTTTCCCAACACCCAAGTACAGCACATCTTTTCCTTCCTTTGTTCTCCTTCCTCCAAAAGTACCTGGAGCTCTGGCTTTGATAGGCTCTGACATGTACACAAAAGAGCTTCCTGAGCTCTCAAGAACTCATTGCAAAGACACTGTTTAACTCCTCTAATTTCAAGACAAAGTACAGAGCCTTTATGCTGGACAGAAATCCTGTAACAGGAGGTTGCAGTATCATATCATGGCACTTCAGATCTGGACTGAACTTTCATCATTAAATTATGCATAAGAAATCAGATCATCTTATTAAAGAGATTTCTAGTTCAAGTGGCTTACTGATATTCAATAATCTAGAATTCATTAACAGAACAGATGACGATATAACTGCAATAATTTTATGCATCATAAAATCCATTAGAAAATACAGTGATATTACGGGTGCTGATATTATGCTAAAACATGAAATAGGGTGATAGCAAATAAATAAACAAATAGAAGAATCAGTCACAGTTTCCAGTTTCATCTCTATGCTTACCCTTCTCATTTCAAAAGTATATCTTTTGAGCAAAATAACATAGTTTTGGTTACATTTTAAAGCAACTTTCTGTAACTTGTTAGAGTACACAGTGCTGTAAAAGTTACACCTGTAGATGGCTGTATTTTTAGGCCCATCTTCAGCAAACACAGTTTACTGATCTCAATCAAGCATATTCTGTGCAGCCACATAGGCCTGCCTATTATTAAAAAAAACCTCCACGCCCTTAAGAGTGACTTTTCAGGCAATTATTACGTGCTGGTGCTAATCCACCATTAGTCAGTGACAGGAAATTATCAGAACAGCAGACAGCTTCAGATATTACTGTGCTCTGTCATGCTGGATGGAGACCTAGTTGCTTTGACAAGCAGTATCTCCCTGGCATTTAAAGCAAAGCAGTTTTGCTGGCTTGATACTGTAACTTCTGTTTGCTGCCTCTGATGTCTCTAATCAGAAGGCACAGCTCACTAGCAGGGAGTTCTGCACAACTTAACAAGAGCTTAGTCCCTTAGTGGGCATTTCTTGAGAAAGGTCCCACTGGGAATCGTAATTTTCTTCTGTGCTGGTAATTTCATGTCATCCTCAATATTATTTCTTCCTTATTGAGCATCAAAAGCCTAGAGAAAAACACTAACTATAATGCCTTCTGTGGGCTGATGCCACTCAGATTCACCTGAATTCAAAAGTGCTTTACCTAATGCTTAAACCATAAAGGGAATTTATTGAGCTGAAGTGCAGCCTTCTTGGCAAAGAGTGCCTGCAGCTCCAGGAAACAGCATGAAAATAAGGCTGAGATGTTATATCTGCCATTTGAACTGAGGGCACACCTATTTGGCTACCTGAACACACAATCCTGTGCTACTGTTCAAGCCTGATTGCTAGTGGATGATGCAGATCTCAAAGTTTTCTTTTCATCTCTAAGAGATACAGAGCTTAACTTCTCATATTATCCTATCACCCAGCTTAGTCTCTGACAGCAAGATCACTGGCAGAACTGAAAAGGCCTGAGGAGATCTGGTGCTGCAATTAGCAAAAATCCCAGGATAAAAGATGCACCAAGAAGCTTTCTGAAGGCAGCTACATGCCCACACTCCTTGCTGGGGAAAGCAGGGGTCACCACAGACTCCGTTTTTGAGGAATCTGTTCTATTCCCTCACACTGTACATCTTCCCGGCAGCCAGAACTCCAGACCAAGAGACAGAACTGGTTAAGATAACCCGCTCCTAGATAAGGCATGAGAACACCATGTATACGTCACACCTTCCTTATCTGAAACTGAGAAATGCTTCATGCTTTTACAAATATATTTGAAAAGCAAGCATTACACAGCTAGGGTTTGCAACTTTTATCAGGGAAGTACTGATGTTTGCCAGAAATTAGTCTGCATAATGACAAATGCACAACTGTAAAAAATACAGTTGTGCATTTGTAATTATGCAGACTAATTTCTAAAACTACAGAGACAAGAAAATAAAAAATGTCTCCTACTTGCTCTGAGTACTGTTTGCTAAAGTATATTATTCTCACATTTTTGGTTTATGACTGTATCTTTAAAAAAAATTGTGATTTATACTCATTTAATGTTCAATGTGTCTCAGTAGTCTCATTTACAAAACTGCACACATTTTGGTTATGTTCTTTGCTGGCTAAGGATAAAGGAGAGCATATAAATTCTGAATCTACTGTTTATACTGTAGTAGTGATATGTCTGTACTGGCTGGCACCAATCAGGGAGACTGACACCAGTAATGTCTATGATATACAGACATGCAGTGAAACATAGTAATGTTTACTGCTTCAGGAAACAAACACCTAAGATATAGGAAAAAATGACAAACAAGGGCAAGGAAAGCAGAGATAGCTTGGTTGCTTATAAGTCTGTATTTATAATGGAAATAACACTGCTATAAATTCAGCTGGCCTACTGATCAGTGGACTGTATACTGAAATATTATTAACTGTTGATCAAGCAAGTCATGGCCAGACCTTGCATTTGTTTATTTTGAACAGCTCTATTGAGGTGAGTCATTTTATGGATGTCTGAAGATCCTACGGTAAAGTAGCAAGCTCAGCACCAGTTACACCCTGTTATGGCTGGGATGGCCAATGCTTCCTTCTTCCCAAAGGTAAATTACAATAGGGTTTTACAGAGCAAAAGCCCTCTGACGTCTCAGGCACGCTGACAGCACTTCTGAAAATGTGGACTTTAACTTCTCTTGCAATTTTATTGTATCTTTATTAGAAAATGGTTATAGACATACTTTATCAACAGGCTAAAATGGAAGGCATGACTACACAGCTATCTATGGTGAGGTCTGCACTTCTTTTAGAGAGGTAAATAACAAAGTGTACTTTGACTCTTCTGTCATCTGTACTGGAATACTTGCTCTACTCCTCAAGGAAAATAAGGCAGCATTAAGCAAGTTGCTCTGAAATAATTACAAGTGAAGTAGATACTTGTAGTCAGATCTGATATATGAGGAAACTTGATACATGTAACTCACAGGCACGCAATCCCTCTCCTCATAAACAGAAGAATGGGAAATTCTGAACTTTTTTGTTTTGTCACCAATTCCCCACTTTCTATGTAGATACTGCTGCAGTACTGCAGGTATCTGCACACCAAACTATGCTCATTTAAAATTCTACCACAGATAATATAATATTTTAGTTTCCAGATCCTGACATATAACAAATTCAAAGTTTAAAATGACCCTAAATGTGTCCCCCTCAGAGCATCAGTGGCTATGTTGGAAAGCTATAATGAGTTCAAAAGCTATGCTAAAACTGCAAAAGATGAAAAAAGGCTTATGGATTTATGAAGTGATTAGGGCTGTAGTTCTTCAGGCAAGATTGTTTCCTGGCTGAGAAAAAAATAGAAAAATGAATTTCTCTCCAGGAGAGGAACTGAGATGAATAGAAATAGCACTTCAACATTATCAGTATTTTTTGGACAAGCAAGAAAAGAAGAGGGACAAAACCCAAATACACTAGTCCAGGCACTGAGAGAAGCATTCTGCCGGGGCAAAATTATTTTAAATCAAGGGGTTTGTATTTATAGCATATTTTGAACTGCAATTGCTTTAGCATAATGTAGTACAAAGTTATTGTTGAATATCATAAAGGACGCTTTAATCTACTGAATGTGCAAAAAGCGTAAATGACTTCTTAATGGTACTTTTGTTTTGACTGACAGAGATTTATGTCAATGAGAGAAAATGTTTTAATGAAAGGAATTCCTACAAAGCATATATGTATGTTTACTTCTCATATGTATGTGAATGAGACAGACATTAATAAAGAAATACAGCTGCCTGCAATATCTTGCCTTTAATCTTCCCTATTCCATTTTTAAATTCATCACAGAGGTGTGGTATTTTGATAACACATTAGCACAATTATGACATAAAAATGGCAATACCTATAAATTATTTAATTGCATCTTTTAATATGAGTATTTAAGATGTCAAAAGTCTTGCAAAGACAGAAACCTGAGAATAAAAAACTACCACAACTAATTAAAAATTACGTTCTCAAGGAGTCCCACTCCCCAGGCTCTGCACACTGCTTGCTCTTCAGTTTTGGATCCTTCCCATGTAACAGAAGTGCTACCAGGAAAATTTGTGGGTTTCACATTTAGAGCAACTGCACGTAAGAATTGGATTTCAGAAAAGTCCCAGGTTTCCCAGATTATAAAACTTCTTGTAGATGTGCCCCATCAATGGCAGTCCTCTCTGCCTGCACTGTGAGTGCACTGCCGTGACTGCTCTGGCACTACCCTTACATGGGGGCGTAGGACAGCAGGGAGAGAAGAGGGCAGGCAAGTAAAATAGAGTGAGGACTCCAAAGGCAAATCCAAACAGAGAAAATGCCTGAAATAATTACTTGTTGTGAGCAGCACTACTTTGTGATGACAAAAAATTGACACTGGGTCACACAGTAGCAAGAAGAGCAAGACGAGTCCTCTTCCAACACATGGCATGTATTCTGTGCGATTAGAAAAGCTGGGACATGATCTCACTTTCTGACATAAATCTATGACAAAGTAAAAACTATGTTTCACCTGGAAACCATACACATGACTACCATGCTGGTTTTCAACTACCAGGAAGTCTTTTAACACACGTTGAGAGGAAGTTAATGATGAATTCACCCTTCAGCAGAGCAGCTGAACCAAAAGGCTCCTGCTGAAATCCTTGTGGGGCAGAGTATCTTGGCAGGGAAAATGCTGCCTGTGTGTTTTCAGCCGCAAAGCAAATATTTCTATGTGTTACTCTCATCCTAAAAAATGATATCCACTGACTATCTAATACTTCAGAGATAATACTGAAAATGTCTAAGTGGGACAACTACTGCATTTATCTATTCTGCTTCCCTGAATTCAGCAGATTGCTCTGGTTTTTACACACAAAAAGGTGCAGCCCCTCTCTCATCTCCTTGAACTGATGCAACTAGTGAGCTAAGACAAGCATTGCCACAAGCACAATTCATTATCATTGTTCCAGTCTGTGTTCAAATTATATTTAAAATAGTTGGCAAAGAGTATTGGTGAAAGAGTAATAAAAGATTGCTCAACACATCCATATTCTACAAGTTTTTTTCTCTATAGAAACATTACTTTTCATATAAGCATGTAAGAATTTGATTTTCTTTCATACTAGACTGCAGACAGTACTAGACAATTATTATTGTATTATACACATGACCAAATGAGATTAACAGTAAATAATAGTGAATTAATAATGAAAAATAATGAATAATAATTAATAGCAAATAATAATGAATTAATAGTGATTTTTTTTCTACAATACAAACCTTTCACTCTTGCCTGAAACAATTTACAACAAAATTTTTAAAAAAGTAAATGAAAATATTTTCCTTTTAGTATATTTGTGAAATGAGTCAACTGCTTTTATTTGACAAGATCCACTGCTTTAGAAAACAATGCAGGCATTACATTTTGTACATAACTCTCTCTCACAAGAATTCAAAGGAAGACCTTTCTGACTAAGTGCTTACCTACAGTGTGTCCAGCAGGACTAATAACAACTTACATTTGTTCACAGTGTTTAAGGTAACTGTTTCCCAAGGGTTCGCGTTTTGCAACTTTTCTCATTTAAAACCCCAATCATGAGTATTTCAACAAAAACAACTGCCTTTTTTATTTTCCAAAATGATAATACACTAACCATTCAAATTTTTATTTAAGCTTCTAAGCAATTGTATTTTTTAAAAATTCTTACAAATATCACTGACTTCATGAACCCAGGCTTACAACTGCCAGTTTATTTGAACAAAATAAAATCAGTGAAAAGTACTGCACATTTTTTGAATAATGTGCAACCTCATACATTCCATCATAAATCCCAAAAGAATGTCAGGAAAGTCTTGAAGTGTTTTATGGTGTGTGCTACAAACCAGTAACCCTTGGGTTGGCTAAACAACACGGCTCTTTAAAAAACAGGTTTGAATTCTCTCCAGGAAGAGCAGATCCTTTTTAGGATATCAGTCTGAACTGTGCCTCCTCTCTAAAACTGTGCAAGAACATCTCCATGGTCGACAGAGGAATCTAGTTACTGCGTAAGAGAAAAACAGAATGCCAGAAGGTCCCATTGGTGCTCTGCCCTGTCCTTTCCCCGTTGCCGCACACCCTGTCAATCACACCTGAGAAAATATTACAAGAGATTTCATGCCCACATGTACAAGCCTCGTAACTGGTGGTTTTGAGGCAACTCTTATGAAAAGTCACAGAGGGGGAGAACACTTCATTATTGAATGTAACAGAACACTTCTGTGTTACTCTGTACTAAAAGAAGGAAGTTTCATGTTAACCAGCGTCAACCCACGACAACCTGACACAGATGAGTAATGATCTTGATATCATTTCCCAGATGAACAATCTTCCCAGCAAAACTGCTAAACATTATCAGTTGCTGTTCAGACAGCCCAGCCATGATGAGTCAGGCTGTAGGAGCACCTCAAGCCTCAGAGAAGCCGGAAACCTGCAAGTGATTAAAGGTAGAAGCCTCCAAAAGGTAAGAGAAATAAGGCTACCAGCTTGTTTATCATTAAGGTCAGACAGACCTTGCAGTGCTTATTCCTCACATGGTTAAATCAACATGTGAAAAAGACTCGTGTCTCCCCAGCTGACACAGTCACGCCAAACAGCCTCCCTGTGTGAACACAGGTTATGTTGACAGAGGAGGCTGATTGGCAAGCTGTATCATTTAGAGATGAGGTCTAGTTACACCAACTGTAAGCCCATCTTGTTGACATCTTGGTTTGACCTGAGGCACTCTGCTAACATCACATCTATCCCACAGAAGTGCTGTAGTATATAGATGACAGTGTAGTGTCATGCTGTGCACAGTACAGTTTCCCTGCTCTAACAAAACTTCAGAAATATATGTCACAAGCATGGATTCGTCTCTCTAAAATGGTTCGCTCATTTTTCTAGGATTTAACAGTAATGATCCTTTTCTGTAAGAATTCCGTCATTATATCACCTGTACTTCACAATGAAGGTGATGTCTATAATTTTTGTGCTCCCTATGTATTCAAGAAATATGTGACAATATTTGATTTTATTGCAACACTTTTCTATAGTCACTGGTTTTAGTTTAGTGTAGCATGGCCTTACAAATGATTTTCCTCTTTAGTCAGGAAAAAATCAGTCAGCAAGCAAGTTGCTTAATGTTGTTTACAACATCTTAAGGTCAAAATTAACATACATAATAATCATTTTAAGGAGTGACACTGTGATGCATCAAGCATGAAAGAGGTCAAGAATAAGTCCACTAAGAGTGTCATCTTATCCTTACTATATCCCAATATTCAAAAGCATCTAGGTTTCAAGTGGTTCACTCTCCTTCATGAATTTTTGGGATAGTTTATACATATAAATACACATCAAATGGGTTCCTTCATGGAGTGAATCAGTGCAGAAACATTCTCTGCCTTGCCCTTGTAGGAGCTGGCTTCCTACTACACCGAGTTCTCAGGTAACCCAGGGAAATCAATGCCTGAACTCAGACACTCAGGCTTGGTGTTTAAATTTAAGTGGTATGAACATGCCCACCTCCAACAGCCTGTTTATTTTCACACAGAGGTTTGCTGAAATTCCCATCGATTTTGCTTAGAGCTGTCTTGGCTGAACATGATTTGCTGATTTATTCTTTACAGGTCTCTATTCTTCATGTGTAACATTATCCCATTGCCTTTGAATATTCTCAAGACTACACATCTCTACTACAACATAACAAAGAACCCTGTTTAATACAACTACATTTTTTAAAGTGGCTTAGGAGAAGAGGACTAGGCTGTTTGCAAAGGGCTCACCTTCTGTAAGCATGTTTAAATACTTTACTTTACCTTACTTAGAAATACTTTACACTTTTCTATTCATCTGCAGACAGAAGAGGCTGAACAACACTATGTCACTTAGATTTAGTTGCTGGTCCCTGAAGCAACCAACCTGCACCACTGTATCAAAAGTGTTATGATTGTTGATGTGGAGGTTGTGCTGATCAACTAAACAAACCTTTCAGCTGTCAGAATTGACAGTGACACACATAAAGCATCCTCTTTATAAAGTGGAAGCAACACAAGCACATCAGGGAGCCAGCAACTATGCATTCAACCTTCTTCCAAAGCAAAGCAAGAATCTCACCGAATTTTTTTCTATAGCTGCTTTCCAAGGAGCAAGTAAGGGGGAATGGCCTAACTTAATGGCATTTCAAGACCTTGTAGCAAAACTGAACTAGTCTTCTCAACAGAGTTAACAGTGTTTTTGTTGCTTCCCCTGACATTGGGTACATTGGTAGGTCAGGAGCTGCAGTTGATAGAGAATTTTGGGCAATTCACAGTCAAATCTCACTACATACCAAAACAGAAAACATCAAATCTCACTCAGAAAGGGATAAAGAGGGAGAATCAATTAACTCTTCCTTGAACATACAGTCATTCTAAATTATAAACTGTAGGATAAAAGGCCTAGTGATAACTCTATTATGGCAACAAATTATATGCTTTATCTAAATATAGCAGAGACACTGCAAAAAGACGCAGTCCTTCCCTGCCCCGCCCTGTTCAGTCCGTTTCTGCTGCACACATTTACACCCATATTTCAGTCACTGAAGTGTTTACAGATTTAAGTGAGCTAGAACTCATTCTGCCAATTTAAAGCTCACAGAGTCATGCAGAACACAAATGTATTTCATGGGGAAAATTTGAGTGTGACATACTTGCTAGAAATACTTCTGAAACTTTGTTATACCTGTTTAAGAGGTGTTATGACCTTGTGTCAAACAGATCTGCATGCTAATGCATTTTTTTAAACTGACATTGCTTTAAAAATTTAAAACTTAAAAAGTTTTTAACTAACACACTGAGAGCAAAAGAGGTTTGTACATACAATATTCTGTCACTAAGGTGTAAGCTGGGTGTGCTTGAGTAGGAAACTCAAGATATAAGTGCTCCTAAGTGAAGACAAGTACATTTGAAAAAATGTCCAAATTTTCTAGTCATCAATCAGCAGTGAAGGCAAGATACAAAAGTAAAATCTATTTCCTTGTTGCCTAAGTCTAGTTTGTTTTTTTTCATTCTGAGTTTGCTTCGATTTCTGCAAGGACATGCCAAAATCACAAAACCTGATTCTCAAGGTACATGAGTCGGATGAACACCGAGGTGTTATTTTCTTATGTCTGCCATGCCAAACCAATGCGTGTTCCCACTGATGCAAGAGAGAAACATCAGTATAAATCCTGGAGTTACACAGAATTGTATCACTTGATGTATATTCAACTGAGGTCAAAGAAAAGGTGTGCTGATTATCTACACATTTCTCATGCACTGGTCAGCATTACAGTAAAATGGTAATTATTCATTATAATGGTAGTATTAATTAATCCCTCCAATTAACCCTTGATCCCTCTGAATTAAGGTTAATAACACTGGTGCATGTAACACCAAAGGACTGATCTCAGCCCAGGAAAACCTTTCTGACTGAATTGTGAGCAACCAGATAATTTTCTCCTGCCAGGACATAAATAAAAATAAGAAAAAAACCACCAACCTTGTACTAAAACACCAACTAGATTATTATTATTGCCACTTTTTTCTCAATATTATTTTTCATTATTACCTTTCTTGCATCTCGTATCATCTTCCGAACAGTTTCCTTTATGGTGTAAGGCTGTGCTCGCGGTGGATGAAAAAGCAGATCAATATTTGTGCCACCAGAAATTCCAGGCATCAGATAGGGCCAACCTAAGTCAAGATTTGGAGCTTCCACATCTGATTCAATGGGCCAGTAGGTTCCCGAGGAAGAAGTGTCATCAATGGCATGGTTAGAGGAATAAATTGTGTTTTGGGGAAGTTTGTGCACATTGTTCAAAATATAATCAATTTCCTCATCCGCTAGGAACTCTGAGCATCTCTCTTTGGAAAGAAATTCTTTGTAGGCTTCTAAACCTCCTTCAATCAGAGCATCAATAGCTATTCGGTACCATTCCTTGTAATGAGGTTCAATATAGTTGTCTGATCTGCATTCATCATGTAAGGAGGATAGCAAAGAGGAAGTTTCCATTTTCACATGAATTTTGTATACAGTTTTTTAAGCTTCCATTCATGAGCTGATGAAATGTATCTGCAAAGAGAAAATAAATAAGAAAACAATAAGAATATTTCTAGATATCTATGACACATACACAGTTATTAACTAAAATACTTTTCTGGTAAAGTTGCCTTAAGTTTTTGTAGCATCTCCCAAGAATTTAAAAATATTTTGAAAAGGTTTAGGGCTATTGCAAATATTAAATATTAAAGAGATAGCTAATATTATATTACAGATAGATAAAGAGCTTTTACATAAAGTAAACTAAACACATAATTCAGTGATTTTAGAAAGTTCTGATATTACAAGCTATGTCAGAGCTCACAGTACACTGAACAACCAGTAATACCAATACCTACCCAATGCATGCGCCAATACACTATCATAGGCTGTGTTTCAAAACAACTGGCTGAGAAGAAACACTGTCCAAAGAAACACTTCAGAAACCAATTAAATTTCCTACTTTTTGATACATTACTGTCTCTGCAATGCATCTCTTTTCTTTGGCTTCTTTGAAACCACAGTCATTCAGGTACTTCTCCTTATCTACCTGTTCTCCCATGCTGATCTAATCCATTTGTTGCTCCCAAGCAGGACCAGCCTACCTCATTTCAGTGAGTTATGAGGAACTCCAGAAAGATTTATCCTCCCACATCTGGGATCAAACTCTGAATCAGCAATTTGATGTCTAGTTTCCACCCTGCTCATTCCTTCTGCCAAAGGAGCGGCTGCTTTAATCTTTTTTTTTTCAAAACATTAATAACAAGTTGTTTACTGCTGATGTTTTATGAATTCATTCTTATACTTTTTTTATTTCATTTAACAAGGTCTGAGAGGGTTGCTTTGCACTGCATATTTGGGATTTGAGACAGAGGGAGAACAAATACCCAATGTTTCTTCCTTCACATTTCTGCAACCCTCAGTAACTCATGAAAAAAAGGGGGGGGGGAGGTGTTTCATGACAGTGGCATCAGCACAGCCATGTGAAGTAGAAAGATTTTACTATTCCAGGGTTAGGGCATGAAGCTTAAGAGAAAGAGTGCAGAAGTAGGAAGAACATCCAACAAAGGCAGAATAGTTAGAAAAACCTTGATAGCTTGAAAGTTAACGTTGGGTTTTCCTACAAGCCTAAATAATAGTATAGCAATATAATAGCAAATAGTCACACAGATTTCTGATTTCATTTACTGGCATGTAAATGTAACTTGATTCCCTCTTCCCATCAAGACTGTCCATATATTTTTGCAAACAGTGCAATTGCTTTCCACTGCCTGTTGGAAACAGTTTAAATCTTCTCAAAAGGAAATGTAAATTAGCTATATTAACATCAAGGAATGAAAATAAAAATCTCCATAACTACTGTTACTTCAAAAACCAATTAAATGTTCAATTAAACCAAGATTTATAAGGAACTTGGGAAGTCTGAGGTTAAAAAAAGACCAAGAAATAAAAATCCAGATCTGAAGCTGGCATCAGCATGTCATATGGAATAATTCCATTTGAATCCTGTCTCTCAGCCAAGTAGCAGGGCAGATCTTCCCAGATAGGACTGCTTTCGAGCCTGGGGGAAAGGAGTGTTCCTGGCTGCTTCAAGAGTAGCTCTTTGTGGTGAACTGGAAAGCAGAACACGAAAGGGATCTGACTGCTCTCCCCTAAGAGCTCCATGTATTCCTCTGACAGCTACTCAGGGCTTCATTCTACACTGCTCTCACAAGAAGAAATGAAATGTTCTAAAACAGGAGTGATACAATTTCCCTTCTCACAGATGCAGACACAGCCTGTGACAGAAGGTGACGGAGAACTAAGCACACAGTACAGGCAAGACAGACAGATACAAAGATTAAACTTTTAACATACTGTAAAATTAAAACAGTCACATCAGGACTGGTCCCAGTGTCTGGAACAGGTTTTCAAGGCATTTTAGATAAAGAATGAAGAACAACCAAGAGTACAAAATGCAGCTGAGTTGTTCTGAAGAGTCTGAACAATAATACAGGTGACTCCACTGAGATTCCAACACACCCCTCTTTTAGGGCCCTCCAGGACAAATCATTCTCTAGTCACTGCAGTAACACAGTCAGTCTTAAAAGTCAGTCTTATTATGACATGTAAGAATAAATACGATTTTACAAAGGCAAGTGAAAGATATTTCTAAAATTCTTACTACCCTGGAATGGATATACTTCTAAAATAGAAATTTTTCCACTGACTTCATATGTACAGTTGAGAAAGACGTGTTTATTTCAAAAGCCTGTCTGAATAGATTTTTTTTTTTCTTCTTCTCATTCTGTCCTGTCAAAATAACTTAAGGGAATAGTACTATACTTAATATGTAACATTGTGCAATATCAAATATTGAATGTTATGACAAATAAAGGCTAAAAAAATGATTGCAGGTGTGTTCTGCCTCGCATTTCTCTTACTTGGTTTGGTTCTTTCATTTGCTTTTCACAATAGTACAGAATATTGTTTGACTTCTCATTGAACATAATGAACTAATTAATTGTGGCATAGGTCAAATACAGCAACTTATGCTCAGACTGATGCTGAAAGCAGGGTATACATATAAGTAATCATGGAAAGGTGAGACTTCTGGTGCAGCATCTTCCAAACAAAAACAGTCATTTTACAGTGAACATCTTTGAAGTTGATGTTAGATTTACAAGTGAAAAGAACAAAAGAAGTTTACAGCAGTGCACATTAATTTAAGAAAGTAAATGTGAAATTTGCCATCATGGAAAAAAATCACAGAACACTTGAGACAAATGAAAACATTTTAATCCTGGTTTTTGAAATTAAGGACATCAGCATGAGATACATTCATATGAAACAAAAGAGAACTCCCAAATTAAAACAATGGCTTCAGGTATACTTGACGAAAGCTCTAGATGTCTTGACACAGGTATTTTTCTCCTTAGAAGGTAAGAGCTACTGTGCAGAAACTGAATCTACGAAATCATATAATTCTGGATAAAGAGGCAGAGGTTTGGAAAAAATTCTTAAATAAACTTTTTGGTGTCTTCAACCATGTATTGTGATTCCTGCATCGTAAATTTGATTCTTCAAAGGTCCTCCTCAGGTCAACAATTGTATCAGCAAGGTTGTCCATCTCTGGAGGCTTACAGATCTCTATCACAGTTCATGCACATGATTACAAATTTTACCAGCACCAGGAAAGTTGTTGTTCATCCTCTGAGAAATAACCTTGTCTGTTAATTCCAGCCCAGCATATCAGCCATCTTCTCTGCTTGAATACAGTGATCAACCACTTAAAACTTTTTTAGTAAGTGCCATTAATGGTCTTAAATTGAATTTAAACTTCAATGGAGCTGCTAAAACTAGAACTTCTGCTGAAGAACACAAATTCTGAATCCTGCATTGATGTGATTGTCTTGTCCTTCTATTAACAACATGCTCAGACCTTTCTAATGCCATTATCAGGAACCCAGCAAGAAAAGACCTTTTTCTACAAGAAGTAACCGTACCTTTATATAGAAAGATTCAGAGAGTATCCCAGACTTCACAAATGCAGCAAATGACAAATGTCCACTAAAGAAAATTATGCAACATTCTACAGGGGTTCCAGACTAGTAGTAGAGACAAGGAATTTCCCTGCCATACTAATATTCACAGGATTTGAAAAATTTCCTATTCAGCAACTTTAGGGAGCAGCTCTAACCTCAGGCACGTACAGCCGGTCCTCGGCAAGGGCCTGGCCACGGTGCTCTCCTCAGGATGTCCTTATCTCTTTTCCAGTGGAAATGTGATTACTTTGACAGTTTCTGCATAAAGTTGCAACCTTGCCAGGAAATATAAACCTCGGCAACAGCTTGTTGCAAGCTATTGCATACTCTCAGGTATGGTTTCTGGGGCATCCACCTGAGCACCTCTGGCCCACGGCTCAGCCAAGGAGCCTCCCCACGGCTTAAGGGCCTGGCATGACCAACCTTCAACAGAACAAGCAGGCGTTTTATGACATCTGCCTTCCACCAACTTTTCCATTAAAGAATTGTATCAAGAATAAATAATAATTACCTTACATTAAGCAGTGACAGGCAATTATTTAATTATTAACGAAATTACATTTTCTGTGAATACAAAGGGGATCAAATCTAAGTGAAAAACAACACCGCAAGCGTTCCTGCTGCTTTCTCTCTTTTCCCTTTCTGTTTTTGTTTGTTTGCATGCTTGTTATGTGACGGGTTTTTCTGGGGGGTAGCTTTGTTTGTTCAATCAGAAAGTTAACTTTCCAGGCAAAGGAAGGGCAGCGGGCGCACCGGCGGCACCCCCGGCCCGCTCAAGGCTTGCGCAAGGCGGCCCCGGGACGGAGCGCGGCGTGGGAGCCGCGGAGCC
>VZTZ01039314.1:158771-179555 GCA_013400955.1 Drymodes brunneopygia
GGGGCGGCCCGAGCCAAGGCATCGGCAGCCCCGCGGCGGGCCCGGCAGCAGATGTGCGTGGGAGGTTAAACTCAAAGTAAACGTTGGCTTCAAGAAAAAAATAAACCCGTCAGCCTGGAGTCACGGTTTCCAGGTTGACTCCGGTGGAGCAAGTCACGGCAAGGGAGCGATACCTGTTTGAGACCTTCAAAGTCGGATATATGGACGAGCCCCTTTTCCATAGCGCAGTTGCTTTGAAAAGGCTCTTCTTTTGCTCTTGATGTCTCGGATGAGAGAAACGGACCTGAAGGTAGAGCCCCCCCATCCTGGCGGCAATGCACCTGGGCCTTCCTGCTTCATTCTCTCCAGCAGCAGGCTGGGCACACCGCATGGCAATCCACGTGTGGAAACACTGGAGAGCCCTCTCTGAAAGGCTCTTTGAAAGCACGATCATCTCTTCAGCAGGATCTTGCAACCACCAACAGATCAGCACATCCCATGTGCATAACATAACTGAGGGGGTTTTGTGATTTTAGACTTTTTATAGACTTTGTCCTCATCATACTCTGTGGTGCCTAACTGCAGGCATCTTTTTCTTGAGGCATTTAAGACAATGCAGTGTAACCCTGGCAGTGTGGCTTTATTAGCGATAACTCATCTAATCTGGCTTTAAGCACAAACTCATTTTCCTGGTCTTTACTGTCTAGTAAGTGTGGGATGTATCCTATACTGTCACATTTTGATGATGGTTTCTGAGAAGAAAACAGTAAAAATGTGCAATATCTGTGCAGCAATATTTTTATATGTATGTAAATTTATAAGTCTGGCCATCAGGGAGTGATTTTTTTTTCCTTTGCAGTTAATTCAGGCAGTGGAATGCACAAGAGGAAATAGTTGGTGTTAATATACTCATGGACTACCCTTTACAGGCAAAGGAACATCTCTATTAAATTATTAGATTCTTCTCACACTCAGAAAAGGATTTCCCTGGTTTTGATGAAAAATACAGAATGAAAACTGCTTTAAAAACAAAACTTTAAAATATACATAGAACTTTATAGATAGTACATAGCACTTTTTATCCCATGAAAATACATAGTCAGGAAGGAGAACATGTTTCTGTGGAAACTTATCCATAAGGAGGTGAAGCTATTTAAATTTTTAAAAGAGCAGATCTATTTTTTAAAAATATTTATGAAAGGGTAGGAAGGTAGATGAATGGTCACAAAACTTTTAACCTTGACTGAATTGGTTGGACTTTTATTACACAAAATTTATAATCCTGTATCTTCTAGAGAAGTTAAGTGGTCAAGTACAGGCTTAGCATAAACAAAAAGCTGTAATGAGTCATAGCTTTCTAAATAAGGAAATCTGCATGAAGGAAAGTATCTGGGGTTTTTTGTCACATTAATATCTGTACAAGAAAAGGTTTTTTTCTACTCCCTTACAGTGCCCTTACAACTCCCTTACAATTTATTAATTGAAGCCCTCCAGTAGCTATACCAGGCCAGACATTTCATGAAACCTAACTTGGGTAATGTGTTTTGAAAACTGTTGACTGTCAAAATAAAGAATGTTTTTACCTAGCAGGTAGCAAACTTCTCTGTCCTGCAGCCACAGGCATCAGTGGAAGCAGGCAGTATGAGCAAGCTTAATAAGCAGTAAGACAAATTCTTAAACAATAGGAATAAAACTGTATTGTAAAAGTATGGGGCAGGAGTACGTGCTTCAGTATCCTTACTCCTAGAGTTGTGGATTGCTACAGTTCTAGATGAGCAGTGTGAGGAGAAGGAACTGCAGAAATTGGCCAGTCCTCATTTGCCTAAACAGCCTTCCCTTTTGCCATTGAAAATGTAGCGCTGGGCAGGATCAGTTGAAGCATCCTATTGATTGGAATTGTTTTACAGTAATCCAACTGATTCATAGAGCCTCAAAGCTACGGAAGAAGTTCTTAGACCTAGCTCTTTCAAAAACTACATGGGATAAAAGGATCAACTCAATATGTTTGATACCACCATCTTTAGAATAATTGTCTTGACTGACCTGGGCACTCAGGTAGATGATGGTACTGATGGATGGTCATCCCTGTGACTTCCATACCTTTCTGAGACTTTTTTTTTAATTGACAGATCATCTTGCCCTGTACAAATCTAGCTGAATGCAAGCAGAAGATAAAAGATTATTATCACATATGCAATGGCACCAGTCCAAAAGTTTATGATATGGATGGTTATTAAGGATAAATACTTATATGAATTATATTTATATTCCTACTGCATGCTTACTAAGATTTCATTTAGATTTACTAAAGGGAACATTGATTTGGAAGCAGTGGACGTTTATACAATTCATGATACATATGAGTTGAGCTTTTATTGGATTTTAAACAGATGAAGAAAGAATACAGTCCTGAAGATTCATACTATTTACAAATCAATGGCCATCTAATCTTAAAAGTAGAGAAAATGTGCTTTTACAGATACAAATATAAAAGGAGCTGCACTACATTTATTCAAAGCTCGATGGGTTATGATACAAAATCTACACCTTTCATAAAGTAGAAGAGAGAAAAATGAGACAGAAAACTACAAATTAATATGGAAAATCAGGTGTCCTACTCTCAGTGCATCTTTTTCAAATTAAATAATCATAACCTACTTTATTTGGCATCATATTCTTGAATCGATAATACATTGATTTGCTCCTTGTAATATTAAGGAAATGCTTGGCAATGTCCAATCACTGGCTGGTTTGCCAGTTACTTTCACATCTTCTGTCAAGAAATGGCCAGTAGTCAAAACACAAAGTATTAAAGCCAAAGTCTTTTACTGAGAGGGTTTCTAGCCCATATATTGGGGCCTGGGTATATGTGCTGTATACTATATGGTAGATATTTGTTATAAATCAGGTCCTGTGTCAAAGGCTTGTACAAGCCCACTGAAATTACTTCAAGAAGTTCAATTGTGTGAAGAGAATCTGTGTGTTTCCTTTGAGAAATTTATGGTAAGAAATGAATAAAATTATGAATAGTATATTATTTTTGAGACACAATTAAATAACTAAAAATCCACCAGTCTTTATTTTCTGCCCCCAGCATAACTAGCTGAGAGAAAGGGTAAAAGAGCAGAATGAGAGGGTTGATTGAAGGTGAAGAAGAGTTGCCATCTGAGGAAGACTCACTCAGGCTGTGGGACTCTTCACACTGGAATGGAGTTGGTGATTGAGGCTTCCTGCTGTGGTTCATTACATGATGTGTAGCTCCAATGTACAACAGGCCTGAATACAGAGAAGGAAACTCCTCTGAGGTTGGCTTTAATATTAAGCCAATCTCTCTCTCAGGCAGTTCCAAGACAAGAAGTTCCAAACTGATGGAAGTTGAGAAAGTATTCTCTTCTGTACTTCATTCCTCTCTCTTTCCTCTTTGCCATTTGTCTGCATATCGTTAAAGGGCAGATACAGGGCTACACAGACCTTGGTTCTGAATTCATACAACTGTTCTTATATTCCTTCAGAGCATGCTAAGGCAAATGTATAAAGACGCACACGTTGTAGCAGCACACATTTTTTACTTCAGATTAACTTCCTTCTCTATGGATCAGAGAAGTAGCTTCTCTTGGTCTTCTTACAGGCTTGAGATATCAGTGTGTTCCATTAAATATGATTCCACCCCTGCCCTTGGGGAAGAGGTCTGCACAATGGGCGGCAGGTTTCTCTGAAATTTTATGTCTTCTGAGATTTTGTGTCCTTGTTATTTAATGTCCTGGAAGTTTTTCTGCCCAGGTGCAAACATTGTTTTAGCTTTCAAGACACGTTCTTCAGGATGATTCATGTAATTATTTTTTCTTTGCTCATTTGGCCTTACTTTAACATCCACTTTTGACTTACTTTGGAAATAGTACTCATTGTACTATTACCACTACAAGCAGGCAATAATACAAATTTTGACAGAAAAATAAAGCAAAAAATTAAATGCATCTTATTTTTCATTTGATTGGAACACTTTCTTGTATCTTGCTCTCCACCTGCTCACTTTACCAGTGAGCTTTCTGGGGTGTCTTCCTTGCTGGACTTAGGCTGTTCTCCTCATCAGATCTTCCCAAGGGCTGGTACACTGCCGCTGTTTGAAATCTCAACCGTGTATTTTGCCATCCAGATTCAGAGCTTAAGGGTTTAGAGGTTAGGGATGAATGAGCTTGTGTCTTCCAATCAGACATACTTTAGGGTAATGTGAAAATGAAAATCTTATACTAATTAAGTAAAAGGTAAACCTACAGTAATTTTTTTAAATATACACCTTTAATTAATTATAGAAACTACTATATACAAATTCACATTGTATATAAGAATCAAATTATTAAACACAGCCATACACCAGCTGGTCCGAGATTTTGAGTACATTAAAGTCCAGTTTGCTGTTTATCCATTAGTAATGGAAAATATATCTTATTGTTTAAGCTGTTTCACCTTGATACAGATTCCATGAATGTCCATCCCCATGTAGGAAGGGAGGATAGTTCCCTTATGGAATGGCAAGTTGTCTGCTGTTGATCTTAATGTTTTAATAATCTGCAGTTCCAGATCTTGCATTAGACCATCATCAAACCCCCAAATCAAGTACAGCAGGTTCATAGAATCATGGCATGTTAAGCTGTTGGAATGGGCCCTAAAGATCTAGTCCAAAGCCCTCTGCCACGGGCAGGGACACCTCTCACTAGACCAGGTTGCTCAAAGCCTTGTCCAGCCTGGCCTGGGACACTGCCAGGGATGAGGCATCCACACCCTCCCTGGGCAACCTGTTCCAGTGTCTTAGCAACTACACAGTTAAAGATTCCTTCATAATACCTAACTTAGATTTCCACTCTTTCAATTTATACCTCCTTGTTCTGTTACTACAGCTCCTGACACAGTTAGTCTCCCCTTGTTGTTGTGGGATCTCCACAGAATCTTCCCTTCTCCAGGCTGAACGGCCCCAACTTTCTCAGCCTGTCTTCATAGGGAAGGTGCTTCTGTCCTCTTATCAATGTCACGGCCTCCTCTGGACTTGCTCTCACAGTTCCATGTCCTTTTTATGCTGGGGTCACAGAACTGGATGCAGCACTTCAGGTTGGGTCTCACAAGAGTGGAGTAGAGGTGTAGAATCCCTTCCCTCTCCCTGCTGGCCACGCTGCTTTGAATGCAGCCCAGGGCACAGCTGGCTTTCTGGGCTGTGAGCTCTCACCACCAGCTTGTGTTGAGTTTTCATCAACCATCAGCCCCAAGTACTTCTCCACAGGGCTGCTCTCAATCCCTTCTCCGCCCAGCCTCTAGGGGTGCCTGGGAATGCCAAGACTTCATGGACTTTGTATTGGCCCAAGCTTCTCAAGGTCCCTCTGTATGGCATCCCCTCATAGAGATTCTTGCTACATAGCCATAAGGGTATTTGAGTTAAAAGGAGAATTCACAGCTCCTAGGTTTCTTCTGACTGGGAAAAAAGATGAGTCTTGCAAATAAATTCATAGAAAATGAAAAATGAGATAGGGCCTAAGGGAACAAATCGTTGCTTGATTTTCACATGGTTTATTTTCAAAGCTGTAATCACTGTGACAGTTGGTTGGCACTTACAAGGACCCAATTTTGGCCTAATATTTACCTCTCTGCTTGGAGGTGAGGTTGGCAAAAGGATGAAAGGTCTTTGTCTCCTTCCAATCCCAGAAGTCCCTGAAGTTAGTTTTCCTAGGGCTGGTTACTTGAAGTCTTCAGTGTTACCCTGGTGTTTGCTTGGGTGCTTGTAGTCCTCATGAACTTTACACACCCAAGCCCATCTTTCTTGTAAACCTTTTCTTGTTCCAAAACTTGGGGAGGATTAAAGGTTTCACAGTGCCTTAGGGGGTTCTCTGGCCATCAAAAGTAATACTGGCAGAAGTAGAAAGGAAAAATAAACCAGGGAAGAGACCAGCCTATATCAAATAATAAAATCACATTGAAGTCTCAACAATGAAGGAAGTTATGGTAATGTTCTAAAGTACCAACATCGTAAGTCTGAATGCAGCTACTAGAAATAGCAGATTTATTCTTTCCTGTGTAGATTCACAAACTGCCAATGAGGTTGCAGCCTAGGAAGTTATTATCAATGGCATAAGTAGTAAACAAGTAACATAAATATTTCATCCTCAAATACAAGGTTTTCTTAAGTGTCTGCATACCTGTCCAGAAAACAAAAATACATTATCATTAGGGAATGTTTATTGGTTGAATGAAACACAGCAAATGCTGGAGATCACTTATGAGCACTATGAGTTCCGCAAATGTTTTCTCATGAGTTTGGTGCTTTATAGTCAGTGTGAAATTGTTAATTTTTATGTACAATTAATGAAACAAATATAATTTATTCTGCATTTATCAAGGTATCTTCGGAATTAATGTAGTAATGTAGTGGTGGCCATGATAAACTAAAAATATCTATGATTCAGATTTTTAAGAACAGATAAAAATCTTTCATCAAATCGTCTAATGCTGTTGTGGAAAGCAGGCAAGCTTATGGCCACTGTAATTTCTCCAAACCTGGAATAGATACAGCAAGCTTCAAATACAAGTACAAATTGTGAAGAACTGCTCTGGTTTAAACTGGAGGTGTTTCAACTACAGAAGAGAAACAATATACAATTATAGGAGTAGCTGTGCTAGATCCATCTAATTCAACATCATGTCTTTGACAGTAGTTGGTTAGAACAAATTATTTGGGTGAATTTGTGGTTTCCCATCTTCATCTCTTAGCTCTTTCAGAGGCATATGAGAGTTGGGGATGATGGATCCCCATCATTGTCGTCCCCAAAGTGTGCTGAAAACCCGAACATACCTGAATTCCCAAGTATGTAAAATACAGGGTCTTTTGTTTCAATATGTTTCTTGCTGTGAGGTTGTGGGAGGAAGGGGATACATTGTAATGGCACATAGACAGTGCTCTCTGTGACAATGAGACAAGAAGATAAAAGAATCACAGGTTGCAGCAAGAGAAATTCTAATTGGGCACCGGAAAATTCTTCACTGTGGGGGTGGTTAAGCACTGGGTTGTGCTTCCTGGACAGCCTGTGAGATCCACCTCTGTGGAGATTTTCAAAACATGACTGAACAAGTCCTTGGACATCCTCCTTTAATTTTTCAGTTAAACTGACTTGAAGCAGGAGGTTGAACTAGATGACTTCCAGAAACCCTCTGCAGCCTAATTTTTCTGTGATACTGTGATTCTGCCCTTATTTTCATTCCTGTAACAGCTGTAGTTCTGACAGAGGTTATTCCATCCTTAGAACGGTAAAATTCTTACCAGGGTTTTGTGAAATGTAGTATTTCTTTATGCATCTCTATTGTGTGTTATATTATAATCCCCAGTCTTCAACTGAAATTACCCAATGATAAACAAAATTTTGGGTTTGTAAGTTTAACAGTTTTACATTGACAAAACTTAAGAGCACTGCAGTAGTTACCTCTAGTAAACTGAGGTGGCTTGCCAATTCCTGTGAGAATCAACTGAGAAACAGTGAGAAATAATAGCTTAAGGTTATGAAATGATATTATTATCTGATTGCATCTACAGATTTTATCAATAATGGAATGGCTAATTTCTCTAGGACTTAAATTGGCCTAGGAGTTAAAACAGCAATGGCAGTGGAGACTGCTAACTCCTAACACTGGAGTCTTCAGCTAGCTTTTAATGTCCTTAAGGTCTGTCCTGAAATCCTGAAGCAAAGAAACACATAATATTCCTAAACACCAGTTTAGGTCTGGAACCATAATTGTGTCATGCTATGTTTGTTCCTTATGTATGCAGTAGAAAAGACTACCACTTATGAAACTTCAAGCAGAACAAATACTGTCAGATTTTACTGGTAATTGGTGAACTGTCTGACATCAGAGAGAAGCTCTATGTCAAATGTTTACAAACAAACAAGATGAAAAGTTTTTGTACTTTATCAATAACATTGATATGGCTGCAAGAGATTTTGTTTCTGTGTTTAGTATAATGCCTTGAGCTGTCTGTGATATGTGATGGGTAATCTGAAATAATCAGGTCCTTGAACAGTATCTTGGACAAAACATACTCATAAATTCAAATGTTTGTGGATTCTTTCCATTCCCTTCAGCTACCTATAATGGAGAACCTGTGTGATGGAGGCCTAGAGGCAGGTTTGAGCTGTCATCATATGTTTACCAATTATGAGACGTCATGTGCTGACAATTCATTTTGATCAAACAAATACATTAATCTGACTAGTAAATAAATAAGGGTAGTTCAACTCAGGGCAAAAAAGACAGATACTAAGGAGTAATTGAGTAAAAATGGCTGGGTTATGAACATGGAAGTTGGCAGTTGCCCTCACCAAGAATTGAACTTGTTTTCAAATGGAGTCATTTATACAGAAAAAAGGAAGTGTTTATAAGTTAGAAAATATCTAAGTTCAGTCATGCTGAATTATAAACATATGGCAAGCTAGAATGAGACAGACTATCATAAAAATGTTGGCCACCATAAAAATTTTCTCCAAATGAAGTAAATACAATCCTTTCATTTTCTTATCAAAGTCTAAGGAATTCCTGAATGAAGTAGCCAAAATATTTCAACTACTACAAAGGACTTTGATGAATAGCACAGGATTTCAGACTCCTATTTTGAAAATTGCTCATCAAATAAGCTCTTCTCAACTGTTATTTAACTGACTCTGGAGAATCTTATTTTTCCTTTTTAAAACTCTGGTGTGCCTGTTGCTCTGTGCTTCTGTATACAGGGATCTTGGCCCTTTATGTGCACCTTCATACCTAACTCATAAGCCTGATCAACTTGTGGAAGCTTTGAATTTCTCCTCTCACATCCCACACGATGATCAGATTAAAAGGTTCTCAGGTACTTAGGTTCTCTGTTGGCTCTAATCCTCTTCACTACATTTCAGACATTTCAGTTTTTGTTTTTTAACAAAACATTTTTAACATTTTTAACAAAACATTTTTAACAGTTTTGTTAACTGTGATTTACAGCAAAATGATAGAAAATGCTCCCAATTTAGCTTGCTTCAGTCAGCTTTAGTTGAGGCTCTTAACAAACAGCACAAATCTCAGCAGAGACGTGAGCAGAGCTCACCAGAGATCAGTGCACAGAATGCAGTGAGTAAGGAAGGCTTCCTGTGACCTCAGAAATGTGCAGGGCTGGTGACCTTCTATATCATGAACCAGAATGCAACGTCCACACCCACAGGAAGAGCAACAAATGCAAGGTTGTGTCCAGTTGTTATTATGTGTATCCTTGTAGTAGGAAGCAATAAAAGAACAGGGGAGGTGGAAGACAAGTAAACAACAGCAATTAGATTTTGATCAATAACCTCCAACTTGGCAGTTACATTAGGCATTTAATTGCTATATTATTCATAGTAGAAATAGTTGTTTTGTGAAAGAGGGTCGTAATGCATCATGGTCTGAGTTTGGGAAACTACTGCCCATGTCAGGAGTAACACAGAGTGAGAGACAAAAGGATTAGTGAGAAATACCATTACAAGTAACTGAGATGTGATAAGAATAGTATTCCTTAAGGGCTAGTTCATAGGCAAATAAATTAATAGCATCCTCTGTATTCTCACTTGCTCCTTGCTGAATGTGCACATGCATACTGTTATACCTTCTCAGCAATGTAGTTTTCACTGTCAGAGTTTTTCTCTTTTCATCGTCATCCTGCAGTTTCCCAATAAAACCTGCTATTCCTGAAAAAAAAATCATTCTCCTTTCTTCTGAGAGTTTGTTCATTACTATTGCAAAATATTCCTCTATAGCCTAATAAAGTGCAAAAAGAACTCCATAGAATGTCTGTAAGTTTTGATTTAATTTCAAACTGGGCATCACAGAAAGCCAGATACAACAATGTATTATGATCAAGAATATCTATAGTAAGAAGTGCCTGAGTGACTGTGAGTTTGACTGAATTGTTCTTACTCCATTGCCAGGTAGAAAATAGCACACTGAAGATCATCATGTTGTCAGCAGGCACATAGGAGTCACACTTTTCATAGAAGAACCCTTGAGAGGTTTCTGAAAATGCCTGGCAGTAAGGGTGATCTTGGCTTTGAGAATGGAAATAAGAAGATAGGAAGAAAGGAGATACATACAACATTTAATTCTATGTAAAATTATGTAAAATTAACGTTCCAGTTCAGTGTTATTATTCATAACAGCAACTAGAAACTGATTTGATAGTGCATTCTGGACATGTATTAACCAGATGCTGAGAATTGTGGGTGAGTGACTGGCGACTTTGAGGAGAGCTGTCACAGTGGAACTGAGCAGATTACTCCAATGAATTTCTGGCATCACAATAAATGGAAATACAGATGAAAATACAAATAATCCATATAGAGCTTAAAATATCCAGACAGCAAATGTAACACAAAAATGAGGTGTGCAGCATATTTATTGAAAATGAAGAATGAAAAAGAAAATGAGATGGAAGTGATGATTAATTTAATAAGAAAAAGTAAGTAATTTATGCATAGAACTAAATACCTTTGCCCAGACCATTGTATGCTCAGCAATTTGCATTTTAGATGCCATGCATGTCTCTTCAGTAAAAATTTTCCTGTTAAGACATGGCAGGTATTTGTTTGCTAGCTTTATTTGTTTGCTTGTTTTTAAAATCCCCAACTCTTCCTACAGAATCCTACAAAACCAAGCGGTATAAAATGTAAACAACTTTCCTTCTGGAGAAAAGGAACAGACAGAACTATATCTGCTGTTTCATGAGGCATTGGCAAGGCTTACCCAAAACTTCGTGCGCTGATGGAGGGAATGGTGAAGGACAAGATATTAGATCTGTATGGATTGGAACATGCTTTTTATTTAAGAATGTTAAATGCAGACTGTAGTACATATGAATTCAGATTTAAATAAGTTTACCAGCACTAAAAGTCATTTACAATCAGATATTCCAACACAATCAGGGTACAGTATCTGAAATATTAAGTTGTCCAATGTAAATACACAATAACTGTCCAACTAAAGAAAAATGCTGACCTTAATTCATGACAATCTTTCCTGCATTAACCTCTTTATTTCTCCTCTTAATAACTAATTTTAACTTGAAGAAGAGCTATATTCCAAGCATGAGCACCAGGATATTCTGGACAATGGTTATTATTTTCTGTCAAAAATAACTTTGCACTTCCTGAAGTGACCTACAAAAAATTCCTTCTCTTGAAGACTCACTTTACCCTAAGACAGAAAGTTGGACTACTGTACACATAAATTCATAACAGCATAGTATTGAACAACGAATCACATTTAGAACTTTTCAATATCAGTTGGCTCTTTTCTGAATGAAAGGTGTTCTTTCAATAATATCAGAATTCTATTTTTCCATCAATTTAATTGATTCTACTTGCTTCATGCATTTTTTAATGAACTGCTTAACTTCCTGATAAGATTTCAGCAACAATAATGAAAGTAATAAGTTATTTTATAATGATAGAAAATGCTTACAAAGAAATCAGAAATATAGAAAATAATAAGAACAATAAAAATGATTTATTGACATTATGTGAGAACCAGAACTTTCAATCTTTTAAACTATTTTATGCAATAAACACTTCATATAATTAAAATAAAGTTGCCTACAGGGGTAAACCATACTAAAACAGTGATTGGAAAGTGAGATGCTTTAAATGTGAGGAGTGTAAAAAAAAAAGGCTTTCTGTGCAAATTTCAATCTGCCCTTTTTGTGTATACATGTTATGAGATAGCTTTTAATTATGATTGTATCAGTACCGTGTTTTCACATTGGGAAATCTTGCCTTATTCAGTAAAGGGGGAGTTATTCCTTATTTCTTCTTCCTCCAGTATTTGATATCAGATCTTACTCAACTTCCAACAGGCAGACCCTGCATCAAAATCAAAATTATCTAATATCTTCATGGATGATTGTGCTGTGCTCTTGCCATAGCATGCAAGTGCTTCATAAAATTGCCTAATCTGTGGTTCCCTACAAAGTTAAGTGCCACTATTATCCTCATTTTATAACTGAGAAATTCAGACACATAAAGATTAAGGTCAGAATTGTCAAAAATATTCCCTAATTTTGGATGCTGAACATGAGATGTTTCATGCTTCATTTTCAAAGCACAAAATACTTTTATCATGTTGATTTTATCTTTAAAGCACAGCATTAATCAGCTTAAAGTAGATCAACTTTAAGAACAGTATTGTAGCTGCGTCTCTGCCTGGAGAGACTGTGATTGGGTGTTTAGCAAATGGGTTTATTGGCTCTGTATCTGAGAGATGGGGTACACTGAGTATTGCAAATAGGCCTTGACTGAAGAGGAAAATGGTGCTTCTGTTCCAGGCTTTGGAAGGGATCGTGCTCTGATACTGTAGGGCACGCATTTGTGTGGATTATTGAGATACTAAGGGAGTACCACTTGAGCGGAAATGTCCACATGATGCTATACATATTAGGAAATGCAGGCACAGTTCCTGTGCTGTCAGGTAAGTGGTGTCTTTATATCAGCACGGTGACACACCTCTACTAACAAGCCCCAATTTTCAGAGGGATGAATTAGCTCACACACAGTAACCTAATGGCAATAGTCACCTTGATTGGGAGCCAGCTCACTTGTCTCACTCTGCAAACAGGGTAGGCTGCCCACAGAAATATATGTGCCTGCTCACCCTAATCATGGCTGATGCCACTCTGTTTACCCCCGTTCTGTCACAACGGAGCATCTGTATTCCTGCCTCCCAGTTTTCCATCAGTCCCAGAAATCATGCCCCTTTCTACCATTACAGGTGCTCAGAGTCCTATTAAGGTTATCTTCTCTCAGTAGGACTTAGGTCCTTTATTTTTGGTGTTGAGCATTTCAGTAACGAGACCAGAACCTGTGCATAGGATAGACAAAAAAAGCCTCAGGTATTCTACAAAGTAACTCTCTGATATTTGAAAATCCATTTATTTCTATGAATCAAAAACAAGGCCTCTTATTCATTATGAATGACTCTTGAAGAGCAATTTTCTTGCAAGTCTGATTTTTTTAGTGGATATGTATCCCAGGTCAATATCCTTACATATCTCCTACATACAGCTCCATCTTATGCAATAATCTCATCTCCTTTCTTAAAGTCTACCCAAAATCTAGGATTTGTAGATAGATACTTACTGGCACATTTTAAGTGTTCAGTAGTGAAGTGTAGAATGGGAAAAGAATGGGAAATCTACTAATGAAAGGGGGAAAAAAGACAACTTTTTCTTTTTTTTCTTTTTTTTTTTTTTAAGTGAATAAGTATATTGGAAAATTCCTGCAGATAAATGAAGAATCCTTTCTGAATAAATTAGTATGGAATTTAATGACAATGCCTATGTTTCAATGTCTTGGGACCTTTAATGAAAACCAAAGTAACTGATGTGAAGGAATATGATCTGTTGATAACTATTGTCCAACTAGTCTAAACTTGAGACAAACATCCTTGATTATTTTAGTACATGAATAGACTCAGTTATTTTGAGATGTAAACACCTTACTGCTATAGAAGTCATGGATAGCTTTTTGCAGCTTTTACAATTTGCCTGGAAGCAGTCTTCTCTATGGCAGATCTGTTCACGGAAAAGATTTTATTACAAGGAAAAGTGATAGCAACATATCCTGGCAACTGAAAACACCAAGAAAAAATTATCTCATGAATTCAGGAATTGAATGCAATCTTAAGTTAAAGTATTTTCATTCAGTTATTAGCTTGTTTATTTGCTTTCAAGATAAGCAGTAAGAAGCCCTGCACCTTCCTTCTATGGTACTTTAAAAAAATGGTTTATCACTTCCAGGTGTTGGCAGATTTACTTTCTTTTATTTTCCTTCATTTCTTTTTCTTAGAATTCTGTACTAGTAGCCATATTAAATCTGTGTCTGTCATTCTTACACTTTTCCATTCCATATGTTTATTTTAAAACTCTTTAAAGGTCTTTTAGATGGATAAATGGCCATTTTGTGACTTTTTCCCATGTTTTTATTTCACTCACACTTTCCATTAAATTTTATAGACATGTAGCATGTCTACCAATGACTTAAACTTTTCTTACAATTTCTTTTTCTTTCTGTCTTTCTAACACAGCATTGTGTTCCTACATAAAACAATCCTAGTTTTAGTTGTTCCTTCTCCAAATACTCTTGACTACATAGTGCTTTTCACAGCTTACCAGGACAGGGGCTATATTGAAGCAAACCACCTCAGGAAAAGCAGGATGAAGGACTTTGCTGCCTTCTTTCAAGGATGGTCTTTTAATAAAAGGGAATGTCATACTACACATTAGACACATAATAACAGATCTATTTCTTGTACCTTGTTTAAAATAACAGAATAATTTGGTGTGATTTATGACTGTTTCCTGTTGAATCTTTTGCAGCCATCAGAGCTACCTTAATGCTTTGCCAGGGTCAGAAACACTAATTGTGTTCATGTTGTTGAAATATAGGACATGCTGGAACTTGGAGTTAATTTCTGGAATATCAGGCTGTTGGAACTTAACATTGACCTATTCCATATCCTTTTGCCAAAGAGCAGTAATTTGTAAACAAGACAGAACTTGGAAAAATATTTAGAGCCACTGGAACCACCTCTGTGCAGTGAATTATTCTCTGTCCTGGAGATCTGGGCAGATTATCAGAATCCAAGCCTTTTGACAGGGCTTTAGTAAAATAATAACAATTTAATTTCTGTGTGAGTGCTTCCCTTTCTTTGTCAGCTGCTTTAATTCCTGCACTTATGTCTGGTTTCTGACAAATACTGTGGCACAGGTTTTTGTAGTTAAATTCAGACTGTACAGATCTATAGCTGTAAAATACCATTACATTCTTAATGTGTTGACAGAAATCTGATTTCACCTCCAGCTGCCAAGCACAGGCTTCTTGAAGCATTTTGTATTGCCAGCAAGTTTGGTCATTCAGCACCAGTATTTCTGCTTGGCTGCTTCTAACAACTTAATTCATTAACAGCAATTGATGATCTCCATCAGTGGGTAAGCTCAGAGCCTGTATGTGAGTGTCAGCAGAAAACCAGCTGGTACTATATTCAGCCCATTATTCCATACAGCCTTTTCCTATTGTGAAATGAACTCTTTGGGAATTCAGGAGTTTTGGAAAATGGTTCAAAATCTCAGTGCACATTAAAAAGTAACTTATATTTTATCCCACTTTGGGCAGATACTTTGTTTAACACCAGTACTGGTAAAAGCTGAAAGAGGGCTGCAAATAAAAGGAACTTCAAATATTACATAAATGTTTTACATTTATTCAAAGACTTTTTTGTCATGATTTTGCAGTGCTGAAGTGCTGCTATTTGCTATTTTGAAAATGAAAAATTTTGAGATCTTTTTTTATTTTCTCAGGTCTTACAAGGTCGCAAGGATATAAAAACATTACCTGCCTAAGCTAGGTGAAGATTCCCATTAACTTCCAATTAAATCAATACAAATAAGGGCTGTTCTTAAGAGCAGAGGTTGTGAAACTTTGTTTTAGTTGATCACGATGATATAGAAATGAAAAGACTCTAGTGTGTGATAAATAGATCCCATGGTGTATGGAATTTAATTCACCATGAGTTATCATCTGTCTCCCTGTGACTGGCATCAAATCACTGCACCATGTCTTGTGGCTGCCTGCCCATTCATCCTCTGCAGAGTGATTGTGTACCCCTGTGTGACCCAGGACAAGTCTGTCTTGTTCAGGGATGTGGTTATGCATGGCTGGTATTAGGAATGGTGAAACCAAAGCCTCCCTTGTTCCCCAGCTTGTGCTCTCTTGTGTAAATACTGAGTAGCCTTAAATTCCATTTTGGCCAACATTGCAAACCAAGAAACAGCTTAATTTAAGATGGAAGAAACATCTCTAAAGTGGCAGCCTGTTTAAGCTCAAGGATGTTAATCAAAGTCTAAGGTGTTTGAAGGATAAATTGTCCAAAAGCTGTTAGATGTCTTTGGGAATTTAGAACTGTTTTTATAAAGGGTGATAAAAGTGATAAGAAGTGCACTTTGCTGACACTTTGATGGGATGTGAAAAGACATATTGTTTTAGATGTAATAGATGAGTGAGATTTCATAAATCTACAAAGGTAAATCGGTGAATGCTTCAATGACAGTGTGAGGCTAAAAGGCTTTTTGTTTCAGTTTTAAATTGTCAGTAACGCACTTGGCCTTTACTGCTTGTATTAGGCTGAATTTGTGTTTGGATGTTGCTAATCCATTAAGAAATAAGTTTCATTTGTAAGTGAAATTTGTATGAAGTAAAGAACAGGGAAAGAATACTTCTGGCAGACAGTGTTTCCCAGTTGACATTGCTGTTTGATGGAATTATGTAAAGTTGGCACAGAAAACACTTGGTATAGCTTTTCTCTGAAATCAGAAAACAACTAGCTACCATTTTCCTTGGGCTCTGAAATGACCATCCATGCTTTCTAAGTCTTGTGCTTTCAGTAGTATGAAATAAGCCAGAAGAAAAATCTCTATTAAATATTTTTGGACAAAGAATGTAATTCCCCACAAATCCATAATTTTTAATATTACAGGTCAAAGAGGAAGTAGATGCTCATCAAAGTCACAGAGATAGGTGGCTGACCCTAATAACACCCTTATAAACTGATTGCAGAAGACTGGCAATGTAAATGGAATATGTTTATTTGGAATTGTGTAATTTAATCCACTGGTCAAACTAAAGTAATACATGATTAGGAATACTATTGAACACTCTTAATCTGAGCATCAATGTCAGATCAATCTCATTGCAGTTAGGTCATACAATAGAAATAACTGGTTTGGTTTGGTTTTCAGTATGCAGGGATTTGCAATTTCAGTCTAACACCTATGAAATGGCCTAATGCTTCCTCTGGTTCTTTTTTTGTTTTTGGTGGACCTTAACTGCTGTTTGAGAAGCTGCAGTCTCAGGAGTGCCTTTCGCTGTTGTGCTGAGATCTTTGGTCACTTCACCAAGCTCATGGACGAGTTAGTTCCTGAAGCATTTGTACTTTCTCCAAGGCTGGACCTGACATGCACCCTCTGAAGGCTGGCTGCAGACTCAAAAGCCCTATCTAAGCTACTTTGAAATGGATGAGATGGGTATTGGCACTCAGGTCCTCGCAGTGCAGTGCAGCAGCGTGAAGCAGTGTGTGTTGACTTCTAAACTATTTGTTCAGCTTTTCTGGTGGATGTTGCAGCCTTGCTCAGGTTTGTCAGCACCATCTGCAGTCACAGAAAAACCAGCAGTGTAAATACATTCCTAACCTGAAATTCTGTCCTGCAGCCACAAATGCCAGGTAGACAGCAGCGTAATAATTCATGTACAATCAACAGAAGGTTTAACTTCGGTAATATCAATTGAATACTAACAATTTGATAGTTGTGAACAAGGGCTTCCAGGACATATTACACTTTTTATTAGATACTGTATAAGTCACAGGAAAAGAAATTCAACTTACATACAAACAGAGTATTTTAGAGCAGCCCTATAGTCAAACATAGACAGCAATAAAGATTTTTAAAGCTTTCACTGATGTGTTGAAGACCTTGCTGCCTCCAAAAACACAGAATTCTTCATCTTAAAAAATATCAAAATTTTGGAGTAAAGTTTAGCACACTGATAATAGATTTAAGCTGAAAATCTCTAAATTGAAATTATCCTCTTTTAACTGAGCTATAATTTCATCTATTTTAATAGTTTTTCTAACAGTAAATTGGCAAATATCTACATTTATAGCAATTGTTCTGTATTTGAAAGAGGAAACATGACATTCTCATATGTTATTAAAATAGAACCTGGGTTAGATAGAAATTGCATATACCAAGTAAACAAATGTTATCTATCAGGTTCTTTTATTTTAAATCCTCTGTATTCACAATTTTCCCCCTATCAATTGTATTATATAGGACTGCTTAAAATACCTATTACTGCCCTTAAAATCTAGAAGCCATAAAGTTCAACTGAAAATAAACGTGAGAATTGCAGAACTGTACAGCAGTTAAAATAGACCTAGACTCTGTGATACCAATAAGCCTAATTGAACTTTTGGTTCATAAACAAGGGTACAAAAAAGGCAAAAAATACTGGATTCTGACAGTAGGTGAACTCTACTGAAATCACAGATCTTATGATGTTGGCACATAAACAAGAACATTTTAACAGCATGTTCAAGTGAACATTGTTTCGCTATGGACAGCATAATTTTATTTATTAGCCTTTTATCCAGCTTTTAATTCACATGCTATTCCAGATACTAACCCAATGGCATGATACTACTTGAGCAGGATGATGCAATTCTAGTCAAATCTTCCAACAGAGCACAGAGAAGAGATGGGTAATGAGATGGTAAAACACTACTTAAAAGAAACCTATAAATCTCAGTTCTCAGGCATTTACGTGAAACCTGTTGAACATGCAGGATGATAGTGCAGGCTGCAGTGCCCATGTTTTTTGGATGTATTTTTCATTTTTAGTACTGTAACCACTATCACTAAAAAGATACCACAAAGCCTTCAAGAAATTATTACCTCAAAGAGGAGCAACTGTCTGAATCTGAAATTGTCCTAACTCACTTTTGAACTTCTATTAAGACAATTTTTAGAAATGTTAGAATCATTCCCTTTCTATCTTCTAGAACCAAATTCTTTGCTGTAGTCAGTCATTAGACCAATTTTGCAATTTGTGGAACAGACATATCATGGTTCTGCATCTTTTACTTGCTTGGAGATGGAGTTATCTGCCATGTATTATTTCTTCATCTCCAGATAGATATTATAGACATGAACAAACTTTCCAAACAAGCAGTGAGGCTGTTCAATGAAACCAGTATATGACACAGGTTAAAATAAAAGCCCTTTTGCTCCTGGAGTAGTTGCTCCCAATGTCTACAGCCACAATTCTTATTCAGGCCAGTTAAGCAGAACTTAGTCACTATCACTTCTAAGCCTGCCAAACTGCTTGCAAAAATCTGGGATAGGAGAGAGTACAAGGATGTGATGTTATCTCCCTTGCCACTGGTGTTGTGGTAACTGAGCTGATGCACATAATGAAGGGAAGTAGCAGCTTGACAGTACTTGCAATCAGTGTGATAGACACCCCACTACTAGAAACTGCTAGAAAAGTTCTAAAGCTGGGGAAGACATAGCAACAGTATGGAGCACTGACACCTTTAACATGCTTGTCTTCAGTGAAAGAAAGACAAAAGCCAGACTGACCACATTTTAAGCCCTCCCTGTAGCAAAATGTCCAGCAATGAGCCAAGGGTCCGTAAGGCTGGAACAACAAACAATCTACCCTCACCTCACCTGTGCAGACTCATCCAGCAGGATAATTTTATTTGGTAGTGAGTCAGCAGGACAGCGACATTGAGGATGCTGTATTTGTGTGTCTTGAAGACCAGTGCAAACCCAGGTCAAGTGTGACAGGATTTATTAGATTAATTATACACTGTACGTATTGATCAAGACCCATGAAATATGTCAGTCTTGGAAGCAGACCATCTCTATTTACATTTTATTTTCCTTATTCTGGGAGCCACAAAATAGGCATTTTAATAGGCAGGAATCTTTTGGGAGGGATACCTTATCATGTAATCTCATTCTCCATTAGATTACACAGATACAGTAGATTGGGGAAAAATTTTTGCAGAGCGAGATCATCCTGCTGCAAACAATACATGCACTATTGATACAACTGGAGGTCTTGGAGCTGTAAGCATCTGATTAAATGTTCCTAGGATTAAAATGTGTAGGTGTTCAGTTGTATCACTCCCCCTTTCAGCCATTAAATCTACATGTATGTCTCTCTTCTTAGATGAGTGTGAACACACACAAATGTGTGCTTGTGTTAACATTCACCACACTCATTTATATAAGCTTTCAAGCCCCTTTTCAGATTTTACTGCACATCCATGCAGCCAGAATGGTGAATTCTTGCTCAAGGCTGCTTCTTCTAGTAGTTGACTTTCCCCACACTCAGGTCCTGTCACTGGTCACCAGAGTGAAGAGCTCAGTGCCTTTCCCTCTGTTTCCCCTCATGAGGAAGTTTATGGGTTGACCCTGGCTGGACACTAAAGCCTCTCTGTCACTCCTCTCTGCAGCTGGACAGGGGAGAGAAAATATCATGAAGCGTTTCAGATAAGGACCGGGAGAGATCACTCGCCAAAAACTGTCATTGGCAAAACAGGCTCAAATTAGAGATATTAACTGAATTTATTACTAACAAAATCAGAGCAGGATAAAGAGAAGTAAAATAAAACCTTAAAAACACCTCCCCCTCCCNTTCCCAGCTCGTCCTCCTCGCCCAGCAGCACAGCGAGAGAGGGAAAGGGGGTTATGGTCAGTTCATCACAGGCTGTTGCTGCTGCTGCTCTGGGAGAGGAGTCCTTCCCCACGCCAGTGTAGGGTCTTCCCCACAGGTGATAATCTCTCCAACATGAGTCCATCCCACAGGCAACAGCCCCCCTCAGATTTCTTCAGCATGGGTCACTTCCACAGGGTGCAGTCCTTCAGGGACAGGCTGCTCCAGCGTGAGCTCCTCTCTCCACGGGCTTCCCACGGGGTCNTTTATGGGTTGACCCTGGCTGGACACTAAAGCCTCTCTGTCACTCCTCTCTGCAGCTGGACAGGGGAGAGAAAATATCATGAAGCGTTTCAGATAAGGACCGGGAGAGATCACTCGCCAAAAACTGTCATTGGCAAAACAGGCTCAAATTAGAGATATTAACTGAATTTATTACTAACAAAATCAGAGCAGGATAAAGAGAAGTAAAATAAAACCTTAAAAACACCTCCCCCTCCCCCCC
>VZTZ01039314.1:179577-243674 GCA_013400955.1 Drymodes brunneopygia
CCCCCCCCCACTTCTTCCCAGCTCTGCCTCCTCCCCCAGCAGCACAGCGAGAGAGGGAAAGGGGGTTATGGTCAGTTCATCACAGGCTGTTGCTGCTGCTGCTCTGGGAGAGGAGTCCTTCCCCACGCCAGTGTAGGGTCTTCCCCACAGGTGATAATCTCTCCAACATGAGTCCATCCCACAGGCAACAGCCCCCCTCAGATTTCTTCAGCATGGGTCACTTCCACAGGGTGCAGTCCTTCAGGGACAGGCTGCTCCAGCGTGAGCTCCTCTCTCCACGGGCTTCCCACGGGGTCACAGCCTCCTCTCAGGCATCCACACAATACAGGAAGCTAATGCTATGAGGTGTCTCCCCGATCTCCAAGTACACTGCTGTAATTTCTTTCCTGTTGGTATTCTGCCACCAGCTGACCTCAGAGCAAGATGTCTTTGACTACTAAACCAAAAAAGAAAACTCTGAACATTAATATCTGCAGCCCTGAGTATGCATGAAAGCCATGCCTCTCCAACACCACTCTCTGACTTTATCCCACCACTTTAACCACCCAAAGATCTCATAGGATGGCACTTACTTGTGCTGTGTACCAGCACTGTACTCTTATATTTTTTTTATGATAGCTAGGTTCTTAGTAATAGCACTAGACTGGACATAAAGTGGCAAGCACACACATTAGAGGTCTCAACCTGTAGTTATTTACATACCAAGCTTCAGGGCAGTGTATAGCCCCACTGATAGTCAATGTGATGCCTCGTGTTAATGAGTTCAGTATGTATATAAATTGCTGCTCAGCTGAGGGCTGTATCTGATTTAGACTGAAAGTTAATTTGATGTGGATTTCATATGCCTTTATATTAGTGAAATGGAGTGCATATCTATGGGACTATCAGGTAGTGTAAGTGATCTGTGCGTGAAAAGAAGGCGTGGATAAGTTTTGTACACATCAGGGTGTGTTTTTAATTTTATAAGTGTCTGAGTAGAATTTTGCATATCTCATCACCTCGCCCCTGCTTTTATCTTTCTTCTCTTGTTTTTTTTGTTCTTTCCAATCCTTTAATTTTCCTGCTGCTTTTATCTGCTTTGCTTCCTTCCTTCTATCCTGCTAGACATCTTTTCTGCTTTCATCTATCAGGTCCTCTTCTCTCTCACTCTGCAGTCCCCAAACACATATCTCCAAGCTAACTCTCTATAATCCACAGTAGTCATCTCACACCTTTACTTAGTTTGGCCTTTAATCCTATGTTTTGACGTGGTACATTAGGGCTGTAGGTTCTTTGAAGCAAAGAAAACATGTTACATGTGAGTGCAGTACTGCTCACAATTCACCACAAATATTTTGGAAAAACTGCAATAAAGTGCAAATTCATTCTGCACTTTTTTCTTTGTTTGTTTTTTAATCTTGTACTTGTCTGTTCTGTTTCTTAAGATCTTATACCCCGATACTCATATAATTATTTTTAAAACCAACAGTTCCTCAAGAAACTACTCAGATGCTAGTGGGTAAGGAAGACAGCTCATTCATTTCTGACAAAAATACTGTATTTCTGTTAAAAATAATTATGAGCCTGCTTTTTCCTGAAATCATCTCCTAATGATACTGCTCATAGAGAAAAAAAAATGGGTGTGCTTATCACATGCAGAGCCTATAAGTCTCACCTGTGGGAGGTAATCAGAGACAGTTTATCCAGACTTTTGTAGTTAGAGTGCTTTGTATGGCAGGAGTGACACAAAGCAGATGGTTAGAAAACTATAATCTTTTCTTCACATTGATTTGTCAGTCTCTGTGACGTAATCATCTTTAAAATGTTATAATAAGTGAACATCCACAGTTACTTTTGACTTTGTAAATCTTTTTTATATGCTCAGTTACTTGACAAGGAAACCAGTTGGCATATTTTAGCAAAATTTCAGATAGGTTATGCTAGTCAAGTTGACTATTAATCAGAAATTACTGTAACTAATTTTTTGGCTACCGATGAAAACTACAATCATTTTTTGGAACACGTATGCTTTACTGTGTTAACTTAGATGCTTTATGTCCATCTGAGTTTAGAAATAGAGGACAAATAGGGAGTTACAAAACTCCTCCAGTAGTCTAAATGTTACTTAAATGGAAGAATGTGCAAAATACTTTATGGAGATATTACAAGTTATGATCAATATTAACTCTCTTCTTCAAGGAAATAAATTAAAATAAAATCTGTATTTTACTGTAGATTAATTGAAACACTTAAGTTGAATTTTGAAGATAGTTTTTTTTTTAAAAATATTACCTGTCCGAATGTCAATATTTCCATGTTTTACTTGGAACATGAAAATATTTTCAGATCTCAGCAGCTGAAATCTGACTTCTCTCATCTCCTCCTTCCTTCACAACTGGGACTTTAATATTTCAGCAGAAGTGAACTCTTTAAACAAATTTCCAACAAAAATGTCTTTCCAATTTTTTAAAACTTCTTAAAAATTACTATTTCTACTTGTCTTTGAGGAGCAGAAATAAGAAAAAGGAATAATGTCAGGAAAATAATTTTATTACATAGGCAGATAACAATAGCTTTGGATATAATTGCTGTCAGCTCTAGCTGATCTAGAATTTTTTTTCCTGAACAGACATCCCTCTGTCATCAGACTCAGGTGGAAAATAAAACTTCCTTATCTTCTGTGCCAATGTGAAAATAAAGCCAAATTCACCTACTTTCTAGTATATGACCTGTTTGAGAGGTGATATGTCCTTTTCTGGGAACGACTGCATTGGCACTAAGCCTTTACAAGCTTTTAGACCACAGAAGCAGCCACAGGCTGGGTTTGAATGTTCTGCTCAGCCTCTCTTACTCACACAGTAGGAAATTGCACCATAGTTTAGCTACCTCTTAACCCCCAGGTTTGAATGTGGAATTCATATCTGCTTTCTCACTTCTAGCCTCAAGTAGGAAGTCTCCAGAGACCACAGAAATCCCTAAAATGGCTGAAGAGTCCTCATCATGGGAGGAAAGCCCTAGGCACTCGGTGTATTTGAGGTAGGAATGCAAATGCAGAACAAACCAAGCACGAGGAAAAAATGTTTCAACTTGCCATGTGTTCTAATGTAGGCTGCCACAAAACTTAGGGCGGGCTCTAATACTTTAATGAGAACTCTCCTTGCACTTGTGCTATTTATACAATATTATTATATTCATTGAAGACAATTTAATGTAAATACTGCTGTATTCTTTCTTAGAATATGTAGGATGAATGTGGAATTATCTCTATTTCAGAGAAAGGAAAACAATTGTAAAGAATCTGCATGACACCAAACAGATTTATTTGCCACCAGCCAACAGCTGCTGCTGAAAGAACACACTTCTGCTAAAAATGAGAACTGAGAAGTGGTCCATTTGTTCTGGCTGCTGTTGTTCATTCATCTGAGGCTGTCTGATTCTGAGTCTGTCTGATTCATGCACCTCTATCCTGCCCTTCCAAACAGCCATTTATAGCAGACTGAGCTTTATTAGGGAAGATAACACTTGTCACTTGTACAATGTCCTTAAGGATAAGAAATCATCTAAAGATAGTGGAACATAAGGACAGTTGAACTTTCTACTTTTAATCCCTTTGCCACATTTTACCTGATTCTTGAAGCCCCGTATGGGTCCAGTTCAAACAGGGTATGGAAATACACATGCAGCTGAGTTTCCTAGGCATTTAGCAACAGCAGTGACCATTTTCTAAAATTATTTTTTGTGAAAAATGTCTAGTTTTCGTGTAGTGATATAAGCTACCAATTCTTAGCAGCCATTGTAGCTTTCAGAAATAAACGCATTCTCTGTATCAGTAAATGGGTCTTCAGAGGCTCAGATTGATAAGTTCTGTTCTTATTTGCAGTCTCAGAATGAGAAATAGATTTTGTTGATGCCCAAAATTAGTTTGAAGTAGCCCAAATTAGTGTCAAAGAATATGCAAATGGAAATAAATTACCAGGTCATCTTGTCACCTTCCAGCAGTGTAGGACTGCTCCTCACAAGCAGTTTTATCAGTAAAACTGTCATGGGTTATTTTAAACATGCTAGGAAACATAATTTTCCTTCTCCTCTCTGATCTTCTTCCATATATACTTTTGGCTGGATTCTTCTGGCAAAATGTCTAAATTTTCTTTTCCACCATTTTTTCTCCATTTTACTTTTGCAGCTCATCTGTGGACAATGGGGCCGATGCACCTGGCCTACATCTCCCAAGAGGCTCCTGCATATTGAAACTGGAGCACAGCATTTTGTGAAGGAGGCCAGAGAGACATTATGACACAGGTGCTTGGCTGAGGTGCAGTACCTATTTGCTCTCACTGCTGTCAGCACATCGGCAGGGAAACAGGAAACAAGAGCTTAGGAGATGTGGTCTCTTGGGAGATCTAACACTGTATCAATGATTTGTTATTTGTTTATGACTTCTGAGTGTTTTCAGGCCCTTATGTTCTTTCCTCTTTCTTTATAACTTCTCAGTAGAAAGATATCTCTTGCCATTTCTTTGAAGCGTTTCTTGCTAAGAAATCTCTTTTTTCAAAGGTGTGTGAACTTCAGTGGGCATAACATTACAATTGTAATCTCCATTGCAAACACAATTACTGTACATTGCTGCTCTAGGCATCATTCTCTGACAGCTCCAGGCTCCAGGAAGCTGAGATGGTTCTGACAGGACTGTTCATATGACCAGTGCACATATAAATGTGTAGACCTAACTGCTTTCCATTTACAAATTTTACATGTCCTCTGCAGCATAGCTGACAGCATAGTGCATACAGAATGAAGTGCTGGTACTGCTGCAAGGGCCTCTAAGTTCCCCTGTAAGTATGGTTCACTCTGACATGTGTATGTTTCTCTTGAATTAAAAATATCACTTTTTTTTAAATCTAAGGAACTACAAGTAGACTGATGCTTTGAACAAAATCACATCTAAATAACAAAGGAGAAATTCTTTTCTTCTTCCTTTTCATCTCTTTTTCATCAATCACCTCAGTTTTGTCTCTCCAGCCTTGTTTCCCAAGGGGATTTCCCATTCTAGCAATATGTCTGGTGAAGGTTGTGTGACATGTATGACAACAGGAAAGAGAGTTTCCTTTGATACACACCTCATGGCTTTGATGAAGACCTCCAGTATAGTATGCATATGACTGTTATTAATACTTTATAAAAACCCACCTTGACACTAAACTCTTCAAAAAATTGTATGAACAAACACAAATAGCTTATATCCCAATACATCCAAGGCCAGAATCTGGTTCAAGTCACTCAAAAATGTAAGACCTTAAGACTTTTTTTATGCTGATCAAACAAATGGCTCACAGTGGTTTGCAGTGACTTCTGAGCATCCCTCTGCACAGTCTTATGCCCATAGGTACGTGGCTAACCCTTCCAAGATTACTTCAGTGAACATAAGTCAAAAACTGTAAGCTATCAATGCTCCTTTTAATCCTTATCAGGAATGGAGGTCTCTCTAAGACCACTAAAATTGAAATGTTTCTGCTGTTCTTACAAGATTTTAGTATCTGGAAATTGTACCCTGTTCCCTACTATATAGGGCTTGTGTCCCCCAGGTTGAAATTACACTGAAATTACACTGTTCACCTCTATGTGTTGTATGTTCAAAAAAACATGTGTAGAGGCATGGCCACAGAGCTTAGTCATGGATTTGGCCACTTGATACTATTGCATTTTGGTGATTTGGATTATAGACACCTAAAAATATATCCCTTAATTAATTAATCAAGACTTGTTTAGGATCTGTTTAATTTCTAACTGTATAATATTTGGTTACCAATAGGAAAATGTTAAGCTACACAGTTGCAGATGGTTTTATTGCCAAATGCAATGTTTGATATGTTCAATTATATTAGAAGGAGACCTGACACATTCCAAAATTCCAGGCAATGCTGACAGGAAGGCAGGCAGAGTGCTAGGTTGTCACACCACAGACAAAGACAGAAGTGTTTTGATTATTACAGATGCTTTTATATCAGCACCCAATCACTCTCTGGATAAGCACAGTGTTCTAAGTTTGACAGAGACACAGATGAAGGGATGACAAGGAATAGAAACAATACTAAGAATCTTGTCTTCAAGCAAGCACATATACTTTGGCAACCTGGGCCAATACAGGTGTCAGATGTAAGGCAGGTCTTTCTTGGTGTAAAACAATAATATGTTTAAGTGTCACACAGGTTTTTTTCAAAGATCCTTTGCTATTTTTTTTCTCTTTGACTGCTCAGAAGAAATATCTGCATTCAAGCATCCTGTGCTTGTCAGTGCATTGGGTGGAATGTAGATAAAAATCCATGGTGTTTTAGCTTTCAGAGCCAGCATTTGCCATTCTGGATTCAGGACCATGAGCTATATCTGTCTGCAGATGTGTGTGCTATGGTACTCTGCCAGTCATACCAGGGACAGTATAGAGGCTTGTTATCAGGGGGCTTCTCTATGAACTGTGCTGCTGCCTCTTTGCATCTCCTGAGATATGGAGACTGTGGACCAGTGCTTCCTCAACAGCTTCAGACAGCCCCAGCATAAGGTGACAGTGGTGGTATATTTGCCTTTAGGTACTGCAGAGAATGTGCCATGTCCTTGCTTTGAGATTCAGAGCATCCTCCTAATCAGTCACATTTAGATGAATTTGTCATTATGCTAGCTTACACGTAAGGAAAGGAGTTAAGTTTAGACATATGTCAAGCTGCTGTCTTCTTGCAATTGGAAAATAAGCAAACATGCTAATTTACAAATTTATCTCCAGACTTTGAATTGACATTCAAATTTTTGGGAGGGGGGCAGGAAAACAAGAATTAATCTGTGTGCAAATGTCAGGTTGATTCTGAGATGAATCGTCTGAAATAATAACTGTTTTAAGACTCATTCTTTTCATTTTTGGATTCTTAAAGTTTGCAATCCCCTAAAACTAATTTAAGTATTTTGGAAGCAGGTTATTTTTATATCTGTGCTTAGCCAAGATTATGCATTCACCACTGACTTTTTTTTACTTAGCTGGCTGAGCAGCAGCAAATGCAGGTATAAGCATTGGAGTCAGATCAGAAGAGATAAAGGTTTAAGCAGTAAAGTGTGCAATGTCCTGATACAAGAAGTACATAGGAGCTACTGGTAAAAAGACAGAAGCTCTAGCTTAGAGGCAGCCTTGTATGTTAGTCACTGCTATTGTGAATGAATCCCTCTTTATGCCAGTATTAATACCTTTCTGGAACACCCACAAAAATAAAAATAAGAGAGACAATGAGAGGTATTTGCATGAAGATGATGACTTCCTGATTTAAACTATTGTGTCTCAGCTTACAGATAAATGAATGCAGAATCAACAGCCATTTCCAGAATTGCACAGGGCTACACAGGGTTACACTGACTGAAAGTCATGCATCTATCCTGAGCAGATGTGTGAGAAGATACATTCTAAATTCTAGATTTAGTAGTGAGCCACTCTTTTCAGCATGGCTTGTAGCAAAGGGTTTCATGTGTCCCGAAAGAACCTGGAAGTACAGAGTTTATGGATGGTCTGTGTGAGAATCTCCAACCAGCAATCTGAACCAGGAGAGTTCACCTTTGCTTATTCAGGGCATCATGGGCTGTATCTCTGAAGAGGACTGCAATGGTGGATTTTTGGAGCTAGAAGCCTGAGCAACATGAAATTATTTTTGATAGAAATGCACAAATTCAAGCCCTTTTCTGCCAGCTACAGAAATTTGAAGGGATTTTCTCTGAAAATGTATCTCAGAGTTAGAAGCAGCTTTAGACTACATGAAACTGAAACTTATTTCTGTAAAAAAGAAATTTCCATGTTACCCTTGAATCACCAGCTCATACTATCCATAAGGTTTTTGACATCCCTTTATGCGTGTTATACGTGTTGCTTCAATTAAAAAAAAAAGACAACAAAATTATTAGAAATGGTGTGTCCTCAAAAACAATGCCAACATAGTTGAGCATTTATAGAAACAGATATTACCAATATTGCACCCACAATTACGTGAGGCAATCCCTGGTGTATTTTGTAACTGGATATTACTGAACTCTGCCAACACAGTCACGAAGCTTGTGTTTTTACTGTGGTTTCAACAGAGTGTTGTTTTTCTACAGCAGAGACCCAACAGGTGTACCAAGTAACATGAGAAGAATACCCCTAAAGTATTACTAATGGAATTATTTCATTTATTCTTTATTAGGAACATTAGGTTAATCTTAATTATGTGTTTTTCTAATACTAACAATTGGAAAATATTCTTTTTCTTGAACAATATTTACTGATACTAATTAATATTTTAAAGTTTATATTTTCACTCCTGTCAGTCCAAAAGTGTGAAAAAAGATTCAAGAACACTGTACAAGACATGGATCCATGGATGCTGGATGCTATGGGTGAGTTATTCTGGAGTTATTGCCAGTACAATATGTTAACACAAGGTATAACTAGTCAAGTCAATGTCAGAGGATCACAGCAGAATTCAGGTGTGAGGGAAACTCAGGGGGTCTCTAGTCAGGCTTCCTGCTCAAACCAGGATCAGATGTGGTCAGAACAGGTTGCTCAGGGCTTTACCCAGATGAGTCTGTAAAATTCAGAGGCAGGAAACCACACAAATCTTCTCTGGGTAACTTGCTCTCCTGCTGGGCTATCCTTATTGTGGCAAAATTTCTCCTTCTATCCACTCCAAACTTCCCATTTCAGCTTTCAATTTGCTCTCAAAGCACTGTGATATGCCACTGGGAAAATCCTGACTCTACCTCCCAAATAACTTCCCTGTAGGTCTCCCCTGGAGCTCTGTCTTCTCCTGTCTGTACAAGCCCGTCTCCCTCAGCCTCACCATAAATGCAAGTGCTCCAGCACTGACGGTCTTGGTGCACCTTCCCAAAATCACTGCAGCTGATCAGTGTTTGGTGTTTTGGGGGGCACACAATGCTGGATGCATGTTTTAGATGTGGTCTAATGAGTGCTAAGTGGAGAGGAATAAACCTGTCCCTGACCTGCTGGCCATGCTCAGTTAACACAGCCCCAGGTGCTGTTGGTCCTTCCAGCTGCCAGGACTCGGGTCTGGTACAGGCTCATGTCGGTGTCCCCCAGGACCATCAGAATCTCCTCAGAAAAGCTGCATCTCTGGCAGCCAGACCCCAGCCTCGATCACTGTCAGAGGTTATTGGCCTTTGTCTGTCCTTGTTGAATTTCACAATTTGTTCTCCAGGTGTGAGTTAAAGGAGTCACCATGTTTGATACCATTCCAAGCCATGCACATGACTGGGAATCAGACAAACTCACATGAACCAGGAGAAGAGCAACCATTTCCCCTTTCTGCTTTTTACTCTTGGGCAAATCATGTCACCTCTCTCTTTTAATGTTGCAATCTAAAAAGGTATTTGGCACTTATTGGTATATTTATTCCAATTGCAGAGCACTCGTGGTGAGGTTTATCAGCAATATTTGATTTCTTTCTCCTGAAACACAGACGATGAAGACAGACAGGGATTGAACCCAGGTTTTCACCTACAGAGTCATTCATTTACAGCTGCTCAACAAATAGGTAAACTCAGTATATAATTACAAATATATGTGTCTGGCAGTGAACGAAGTGTAAAAGTAATTTTGCTTTAAACCTGTTTCTCAAAAATTATCTAAATTTGAAAAAAAAAGCACGAGCTTAATTTTCATCAGAAGCATCCCAGCAGAATTCTGGGTGTAGTGCTTACGGGCTAACTCCAAAATTGCTAAAATAGATTTCTCTGTGATTCATAATTAATTTTGCCTTTGCCATTTTTTATGTTTAATATTATATCTTTTAGCTCATTTTTCCACCCTCTGATGTAGATGGTCAGTCATCTGCTGATACTCTTCCCTTGACAGAGTGCTAAACAGGTACCTTATGATATTGCAAAGTTTGTCTTGGGATTTACTAATTGTGTGAGTAACACCCCAAAGGCAATGTTTCCTGATAAGCTGGATATTGCAGAAAAAAGGAAATCTCCTCCTTGGGTTGTTCCCAAGTAAAGTTTGCACATTATTTTTTCAATTACTGTGGGACATCTGCACTCTGCAAGAAAAAAAAATCTAGGCCAAACTTTCAAACTGTGTTTCCGTCTGTGATTCATGCTGCACACCCTATGCAGCAGGGTGTGACTCTGCATGTTGGGAACATGTTTGTACAGATCTTCGCTGGATACCTGTGAAACACAATGGTTGTTTCTGACAGAGAAACAAACTTGCTCAGTAAGAAAATGCTCCTCAGCTATCAACTTTCACCCTACAGTTTTTGTTTTAAAAGGTCCAGCACTTGCAGCCACTTGCAGACAGTACTTTGGAGGTGTCCATTGAAGGCCAGGTGTTCATTTTATGAGAAACACACCAGAAAGTATTGATTCTTCTCACCAGGTCATCTGTCAGGCTGGTAGCAGGAAAAGCTGCTACCCTCTAGAAATGGTTTAAAAGGTAATAACTGAAGTGACGCTGCTCTCCCATGGGACCTCTTGGCTGTCTGTTATTCCTCCCACCATGCAGATCATGGCACAGGTAGTTCTAGTACAATCTTTTATCAGTAGACTTAGAAGACCTAATGTGTCTCCTTTTGATTCCTTTTGAGTGAGATCTCATGTCAACACCACAGTCCCTCACAAAAGCTGTATCAGCCCTAGTGTCAAAGAAAGAGTCAAATGGCATAATGAGGCCTAGATACCCACCGAGGTTTTCCCTGTGGATAATAAAAAGGCATCTAGGTGCAAGCAGTTCCAACTCTTTCTTATCCACAAACACTATAATTTCTTTCATATATATAAATACATAAAGAAAGTAGGACTTGGAACCCTTCCTCAAAATCCCTCTGGAGGAGTTGTATACAGCAGCTGGTTTGCAAATGCTGTTACCATGAAAATTCTGATTTGGAAGAAAAAGAGCACTCAAGCTCAGTGGAAACACAGTAGACATTAACTCTGGAAAAGAACTCTTGAAGGAAATACTTCTTGGCTGCATTTTTCTCTCCCACACCAAGATGTGCTGTACTGACATTTTCTAAATGCTGTAGGTGTGGTCAGCAGTAAATCATGACTCTTCTGGGGAGTTCACTTCCCAGCACCTTCAGCTGTATTATGCCTTGAGGGTGGCTGTCTCACAGTGTACTCATGCGCAACTCAGTACTTGGACAAAGAATCTTCACATTCGTGTTACAACATGGGAAAAATATTTCTGTAACATTGGTACTTTTCCAATTGCATTTTCTCATACCTGATGATCATCCTCATACTTCAGGGCTCTTTAAAAGAAATGTCTTGGCTGCGTACACAGCTAGAGCCTTTAGGGTTCTGGCTTTTCTCAGGAAAATGTTTACCTTTCTGACAGAGTGCCAAGCATTAAAAACTCCTTCCTGCAGTATTGCAGTTAAAATTTTAAGTTAAATTTAAAGGGAGAAATAAAATCAAAGCCAACTAGACAACCCTGCGTTATCCATTATAACAGTTTGCAAGCTTGGAAGAAGATAAGAAGAAGCAAATTGCCAAAATAAAAGCTGGCAACTTAGGCAGTTTGGTGTTTCAGTTGGCAGAAAGAAGTATTTCGGTACCTAATCTCAGTGGTATCTGTGCATTACTACAGTGCTGTGAATGTTAGGTCTGACCCAGCAACATATCTAGTCATTTTTGAAATGCAATTTTATGACTAACACAGCTGAGTTGGTTTCATTCTTTTAAATGTACCTTGCTTTGTTAAAGATTTGTGTGCTCCTCTGATTGCCTTTTGTCCTTTGACTACACTAACATATTCTGCATCACGCAGCATTGGTCTCTGTTTTAGGAAAATGGATTTGAAAGTTAGCTGTATCACATTGACACAGAAAGTCTCACGAATTCATCCAGTAGTAAAAATGTAATAGATCACAGTGGCTATTCACCAAGAAATGTGAGGAACTACATTAAATACTTGTGGTGATGATACAGCTCTACCTTTGGTCATTTTGACTATTAATCAACATTTTTTAAAAGGTCGTTAACCCCATATGCTAATAATATTTTCTACATTTAAAATCGAACCCACAAACCAAATGGAGCAGTACTGTTATATAGTCTGACTATATACTATGATATAATCTTGTTGTTGTTGTTGTTGTTGTTGTCGTTGTCATACTATGCATATTGTACTATTTTATCCACTACTAACAATTCTTTTTTTCCACAGTAAAATGAGAACGAGGCACTTTTACAAACAAAACAATGTGACAGTTGAAGTTTCATGAAAACCAAAATATGTTCCTTCATCCCCTGAGTAAAGACTGATAGATTTTGTTGTTGTCAAGTCAATAAAATCTAATTCAGGAGTTAATTTCTACTATTTAGGATATTTACAGAGACATAATAAAATTAATTATGAGATTATTATAAAAATATGAGATAGTATTTTAATGTACAAGTACCAGTATAGGAATAGGATACTTATAATTTCTGTAATTTTTGGTTACTGTCAGTCTGTTTGCACCAACCCCAAGTACGTGGCTGGTTCTTCTTATTCTCCTGCTGATCCTTTCTCTTTCAAGCAACAAACAGAAAAGGAGTGAGAACTGCTTGCTGTACAAGGTCTCATGTTTGTTCCAGATCTAGGCTGAGGGTTTGGAAGTTGTGCAGGCTTCTTCAGAAGTCTCCTGCATTAGCTAGAAGTCCTTGTTTGCTCTTCGCTCATTTTCTTTTTGGCTTATATACCACAAAAGCCCCAAGAGCTTCATCAGCAGACTAGTAAATCCTATAACCAAGCTCAAGTGTACTCCTGCAGTTCTGTGACAAAAAACCAATCAACCAACCAACCAACCAACCAACCACAACAACAACAACAACCCAACAAACAAAAACAACAGCAAAAAAAAAACCTGAGAAAAAAACCAAAACCACAAAAAAACCAAAACCAAAACCAACCAAACAAAAAAATCAAACAAAAAACAAAACAAAAACCCAAAACAAAACAACAAAAAAACCCTAAGAAACACACACACCAAAAACAAACAAACAAAACCTTAGGAAATCTTGAAAAGCTAGCCTTTCAATAATATTTTCTCACCTCAAGTTTCTGTTTCCAAAGAGGTAGAAGCAAAAAGGCTGAGAGATGTGCCAACTCCAAGGATTTGCCTTTTTGTGATGAGAAAGACAAAAGACTTCAAAGTTAAGTAAGTAATATAAAATTTGAAAGTGCTCAGAACTTTTCAAAATGTTACTTAAAAGGACTAGGATACTGACTTTGCAATATCTCTTATATGCAGTCATTCACATCTGTCTGAATTTGAAAAAAATGTTCTTGTAATGAGGCTGTGAGGAAAAAAGTCCATTTAATTATTCTTCTTTTGAGTTATGCTTTTGCAGATGAGGAAATGTCTTTTTTCAATTTATTCAGTACCTAGCCGCCTAGTATAATCTTAATGGATATTTTTTATTACTGTTATGATAGAAATAGGAAATAGAAGAAAACCAGAGCTTGCCTCTTTAAGTTTGGGGGGGCTTTTTAATTAATTTCTGCTTTTGTGCCAGCAAAATAGGAATCAATGTTTTGCATTTAATGTTGCAAATGATATTGACATTTTAATTTGCACAAGAATGAGATTTCATGTTAGATTAGAACATTCAGCCAGACTTGAGGCACCCTGAATGTTCAACAAAGGTTATTACTCTGTTATTATCTTCAAGTTACATATGGATTAGTCATATTGTGGTAGACACTAGGTAAATCACAATGACTCTTACTAGGACTTGATAACTTCAGATTTTGTATGTTATTTATAACAAAACCAAGTATAGACCTCTTTTAGACTTCTAAAAGGTGTCTAAGGCTATCGCCATAAATGCTTTTCTATATTGTGAAGAGAAGGAAGGTTTGTAAAGTTGACGTGTTCCTGGAAAAGCATGTCAAGGCATCTGTGGAGATGTTCCAGGAGCAGCTCAGCTGTCTGGCTGGTGCAGACCCTGCACAGTTTGGCGTAGAGGGCAGAGGGAGAAATGAGAGAGCATTGCTGTGCTCACCCAGCAGTTGTTCACCTGTTATGTGGAACTTCACATTATATAGGTGTGGGAGGTTATGTTATCACATACCCCTCTCCTTGCTTTCATCACCAACTTCATGCCAGCTTCAGCTTCAAACTTCATCAGCAATTAATGTTTGAAATCGTTGCTTCCCACTAAAGTCTTCAGGAGCATTCCTCTCGACTCCAGGTGAGTGTACTGGGCTCCAAACTGAACCTTTTGTGTTACCAGTAGAAAAATGTAATAAACTGCCAATAGGAGCATGAAGTATTTCAGCTGTGGCAGGACTTCTTTGTTTAAATTTGGATTTGGTTTGGTTTTGGCTTTTCTTTTTTCTGAAGAAATCTAGGCAAACAACAAAATATATTTATTGCATTTCTGTTTAAGCAATTGCTGCTTGGAGCCAAAACCTAAATTGTAAAACAGCAAAATAAACTGGTCATACATTGTAATGCTTCTTGTATTAAAAAGACATTTCTATTACTCCTTCAAACTTTAATAAGGGAAAAAAACTCATCTCTCTGTGTTTGCTTTTCACTAGAAACACCACTCCCCCAGGGTTTCAGGCATGAAATACCTAGTTCATGAGATACCACGTTGCAGCTGTCATCCCTCAAAGGCATGGGTGTGAAGGTCGACAAAGGTGAAATAATACTGGTTCTTATACTACAATTATGGTATCCCAAATGCAAAAAGAAAAAGAAAAAATTTTTAAAAGACAATAAATATTTTTGAAGTTTTTGGTAATTTTTAATCATTCATTGTGAAGTCATAAACTTCACTGAAGTAGGATTAAAAAATATTATTTTTTGTAGATAATTGTCCCAAAGAGTCTTGGTTATTAGACATAGGGCCAGTTATATTCCAGAGAAATATAAATTTGCCCTATTTTTCATAGAAATTGAATGGAAAAAAACATAAAAGGACACCTGTTTACATATCTAAAATACTTTCAAAAGCTAAGTTATATACATCCTGGAGGAGTTTTACTAGAGACTGATAAGAGAAAGATAGTGTTGGAGGTAGGGAGTAATTTCATTATTCAAAAGAGGGATGGGCAACTTCATATTCCTCAGATCCTGGTGGAGTTGTAACAGTAAGCAGCAGGGGAATTTCCACGGCAGACTGTGTTTTCTGGAATAAGTCAAATAAAAACAAATGCAGTAAGCTGAAGATCTGTATTGTTTGTTACCTGAAGTCGTCCTCACTGAAAAAGAAAGATGAGTTCTCTCAGTGATCTTCCTCTGTCACAGGTTATAATCAGCCTGTAGGACCATCTTGGAATGTGTTGTTTTCCCACCTGGCCACAGTGTGTCTGGCTCAGGCACAGGTCTACTGGAAGCAGAAGGACTTTAAATTTCCCTCCTTTCAGGCACTACCAAACAGAGGGTCACTTTGTAGTCACACTAACCAGCTGTGGGCACATGGCTGCAAAGCCCTCCTGCAACTTCCTTCCTCAGAGACAGACCCAGCAGCTCTGCCTGGCCAGGTGTCTTTCTCATAGTGAATTCTGATTAACATTCTGTGGTGTACTGTGGCCTAAAGGGCTTCTTCACAAAATGTAGAAATACGTGTATTTCTTTCCTTCAGAAATCCTGCCTCATCTGGTTTGTGTTACAGTTTTGCCGAAGCAAATCATGGCATTAACTATCACAGAAATGGACTTAATTATTTACTCGTATGAAATCTGAAAGCTCTGCAGAAGCTACAGCTTCTTACTGCTGTTCAGTGACCCAGCAGCTGCCATGGATGGAAGAAAATAGGCTGTTTCTTACTCTGCTCTAAGCAGCTACTTGTGCAACACTGGATTCAGCATGGTACCCCAAAATGCCTGTTTGCCTGTACAGTCTGTCTGTTCAGCTTCTCCAGCTTGCTCCTTTACACTGCTTTCCTCCTGCAGCTGTTGCGCTGGATGCTGGAACTGGAAGTCACGGATGCTTCAGCTGCAATGGGGAGAGGGCAGAGCATCCCTGTGGAGCATTCTGCTGCTGGAGATAAGCTTGTCCTCAAACCTAAAGGAGCATTCAAAAACAGACCACTTTCTGTAGGTGCCTCACTAGTGATAGAGTGGCTCCTGGGAGCATGCTGGGGGATAGACTGTGCTGTGGATTGTTTCGTCTTGAGATGAAAGCAAGCAAGTTCCTCTGCAATGAAGGATTTGATGTTTGTACTTCATTGGTTTTGCCTAGATACTGTAATGATTCATTCTTTGAAACACAAATAATCTTGCAAACAATAGAACATTATTGAGGTCTCAGAGTCAAGTACTCAAAGGATAGAAAATGGCAGAACTAAGATTGGCCAGGAAACCTTAATTCAGCCATCTTTTGCTGAATGAACTATGACACTTTAGTTACATAGGTCACCTGCTTCATTACTCATGAAGAGAGACAGTGCTCCAACAGTGAGAAGTTGTGTATTTGCTTCTCACTCTTCACTGCATACCTCATGACCTTATTTGCCTCACATTATTCAAACACTGCTGCAAGGCAGAATTATTCATTTCCTCTAGGGTGTCAGAGTGTTTCACAAACATTCATTCAGTCAGTCTCACAAAACTCAAATTAACTCATTTTTTTGTAAGAAAACCAATACAGAATCTGTTTAAGGTCAGAGGTTTCTATCAGATTGAGGTGTCAGTCAAGGTGATCTAAACCAGGAACTTTCAGAATACTTTGAACTATGTCTTCAGAAACAGCGTCTGTTGACTTTAACTGCAACTTCTACTTATTTTATATGTAATAAAAGTTTGTCTGTAAATAGAGTTTGCACATATGCATAAATGTAATGTACCTAACTCTTGATATTATTATAATGCATTTCTGGTCTATTATGCTCTGAGAGACATTTTGAGTCTGTATTTTCTAATTCAGTGCTCATTGAGCCAGTGCTCACATGCATTGGTCATTGGAGACTGCATCCTGGCATCATTGATGCCAGAGATGTCTTCCAAATGCCTTGAAGACCGTCTATAAAGCAACATTCTGCAGGAGTGGCTTTAGCATAGGGGCCTCTCATGAAGATACTACCCTTGGACCTTCACCACATCATTATTCATGATCTAAATGAATTGTGTTTAACCTTTCCTGAACCTCCATTCAAATTAAGTGCTTATTAAATACATGTACAGCAATTGAATTTTTTTGTGCTCTCAGTATTTTAAGAAAATTGTATCCCCCATCTACACTGATGGAGCATAAGCTGCTTTATATGTGAATTCACCTATTCTACATCTGAAGTTCTGCTCTAAATTTTAGTATGAGAGGAGCTTCCTGGCCCTATTCTAAAATGTATTTCCCTGCTCTTATATTACTGGATCCATATTATTATTCATATTATATTCCAGCATATCTGTGTCTGTGCAAGAAAATTTTTTTGTAAACAAAAGGAGAGTGCAAATGCATCTTTACACAACTGCACAGTTCACAGTACCATGAAAATATATTTGCCTTTCAAAGGCATGGCAAAATGGCTCTAGATGTTTGCTGAGCAATACAACAGTCTAATAGTTGTGTCAGGTTTACCGTTACAAAACAAAGAGGTTTTGCAACACAGAGCTCTGAGGTGTTCATGCTAATAACAAAGTTTTATATTTGGTTCAGAGACTAAACTGAGAGCTGGACAGTTCAGAAAGGACCCTAACAGGACTTTATTATATGTTGAAACTTTCAGGCTTTTTTTGTGATGAACAAGCTATTGAAATAAGTCTTTGGAAATACCTACAGGAAGAAGTTGCTTTACAGCAAGAAGATGTAACTACAGCCCTCAGTCACATGGAAACATAAAAGTAAAGCTTATTTCTCTCTGGGTTGCATATTAGCAATGTTAATTTAAAAAATTATTAAGTGCCCTGTAGGGACTGAATTCAAATTCCTTTTTGATTTTAATGGAATTTGGATGAGGCACTTAGTTCATAAATCTACCAATGATGTACAAACGAGTATAGAGCTTTATTTGCTGCATATCAGTATAAACTTTCTGTTGTTCTTTTTTGTTCAATTATGAACACATGGATTTGGATACACCCATTAAGATGTATGTGGCTAGATTCAAAACTCTCTGATACTATCTTATTTTGGACTGTGACAGATTTCTGAAATATTATTTAGCCATTACTAAAGCATCTTTTTCATAACTTCTGTATTTAGTTTTGTTAATTTTAGATGTATTGTCAGAGCTCATTTCCTGCAGCTTTTTTTGGCAATCCATGTAATCCATGCTTTGTCTGTTACAACCTGCTGATAAGTAGCCTTTGTTTGGTATATTATGTATGTAGATAAACCAAACAATATCGGGCTCAGTATTGTTTACTTTTTCATCAGTGACTTGGATTAAAGGGCAGAGGCCTCCTCATGAAGTTCCCTGAGGACACAAAGGTGTGAGAACTGGCTGATGCCCTAGAGTGTTGTGCAGCCCTTCAGAAGGACTGCAGCAGGTTGGAGGGACAGGCAGAGAACTGTCTGAAACTCAAAAAAGGCAAATGCAGGGTCCTGCACCTGGGGAGGAATAAGTCCAGGCACCAGCACAGGCTTGGGCTGATCTGCTGGAAAGCAGCTCTGCAGAGAAGGGCCTGGGGGTCCAGGGGGACAACAAGCTGTCCCTGAGACAGCAGTGTGCCTAGAGGGCTGGCAGTGTCCTGGGGTGCATGAACAAGAACATTGTCAGCAGGTCAACAGAGGTGATCCTGCCCCTCTACTCAGCCCTGGTGAGGCCACATCTGGAGTGCTGTGTCCAGTTTTTTTTTTTCATCAGGTAAGACACCTAGACCAGTGTAAGATGATCATAGTAGAGCATTTTCTAAAGACAGGCATTTACCTGTTCTTTAAATCTGATTATTTAAATCTGCCTCTAAGACTGAGGCTGTGTCTTTCTTAACTATGCAGAGCTTTTGCTAGTGTCAGCTAGGAGAGGTGATTTAGCCAAACTGGAGGTGTGAATTACTTCCATAGTGTCGCCAGCCCTTGGATTCACCTGGAATCAGGAAACTGTGAATGCCACTGAAAGACATTTGTTCTCTTTTCTCTTGAGGTAGCTACACATTCAATACCACTTGGGTAATGTGGATGTGTGAGAGCAGGTGGAAAGAGAAAAGGTGATCACTGAAAAAAAAGGTGATTACAAAATAAATATTTTCATCCTTCAGCTTCAGAGCAAAATATTGTAGTTTGAGCAACTACTGTTGTATTCTCCAGGGCTCTGTAAAATATATTTACTGCAAAAGTATTTAATTGTCCTTGTACTGTATGAAACAAAAGCAATGAAATAAATGTCAGTCAAGTTAGCTAGAGAAGTTCAAAGGGGAAATTGAAAAGGAGTTTTACACCTCTGAGACTTAATTCCAAAGAATATTGTCATGCTTGTGATTTTATAACTTGTAGTACATATTTTTATCTCCACAAAAAACTCTTTAAAATAAAATGAAGTAGTTCATTGATTACTACAGGAGGGGCTCGTTCTTACACTCTGTCTTCATTCTATCATTTTTTTGAAATAATTGACCACATTTTATATTCTTCTTTTAAAAGATGGTAGATATTGTTTCCTCTAGAGTGTTCAGATTTTCTCCTATTTTTCCCCAATAGTATTTGTAACCTCTTCAATCCAATTCTTTAAAAGCTGTGTTCTGTGTTTTTGCTTAGCTTAGGGCACTCTGTACTGTCTAGTGCAAGCATTTATTAATAAAAAAAGTGAAAAAAGCCACAATAAGTTTTGCGATACTTTGAAAGTTGAAAGGTCTCGTCCGCTGACTTACACAGGTTTAAAAACACAAACCTAAGGTAGTTCACTAATGATTGATTCTGAAGCTCTATCCTCTCAAATTGGCAGCCAAAATGTCCTGTAAAAGTGCCTAAAGAATTTTTCAGAAGAATAATCTACTGAAGACCTTTGTTGTTAGAGGGAATAAATTCACCAGGTTTGATATTGTGGTAAATGTGGTGGAATTTTGGGAGAGATGGTCATTTACATACAGACACAACTTCAGAAGTCTGTGTAGTTTGTAGGAACAAGGACAGCATTGTAACTGCAAAAATCAGTGTAAAAAGAACTGGAGTGTTTCACTTGTGCAGAGTTTCACATTCTGTTTTTTACCAATTTCAGTGGAGCTAGAATGGCAGAGGGAGATGCTGTGATTTTTCTCAGCAGACATCAGTGTTGTTGGTAATGCAGAGATCCTTTCATTTTTGGGCTGTTTGGTGAGGCAAAAGTTGCACAGAGCCCTGTGGTTACACAAAACCTATGGTTTTGGTTGAATTTTGAAAACCTCCAAGGATTGGACAACCTGTTTTAATGTTGCATTGTCTTCTGGTGGTTTTTCTGTTGCTTGGTTGGTTGGTTTTGTTGCGCTGTGTGTGTTTTCATTTCTGCCATTCACCTCCTAGGGTTCCATGTCTCCTTTGACCTTCCTGTCAAACTGGTTGCCACTACTGAGAAGACTTAAGCACTGTCATCTTTGTAGCTACCCTTCCAGTAGTTGCCACCTGCTGTAAGAACTTCCTTCACCTTCCCTCTGCCGTGATGAATCAGCTCAGCTGCCTCAGTTTCTTAGTTAAGCAAGGGTTTGTAAAGTAACAAAGACTGTGGAAAAAGACCATTCCATTTAAACCCCATACAGTAGCTGATGAACACTGAGCTGGACATGCGTGTGAAAACCATTGACTTGATTACCATAAATATACAGTAATCTAAAAAGAAAATAAAATTATTTTAACTAATACTATAGTGTCTAAAAGTTTCTGTTAGCATCAGATACTTGTTGCTTTTAACAATATGAAAACTCAGAGTTTAGCAATTCCTGATGAACTATTTGTTCAGTCTGTCTCTTTAACACTACAGTTGTGGGAGTAATTTACAAATTAAATTTTATAGAAGTTATGGGAAAAGGCATCCAGTTTGGTCCTGTTAAAATCCACACAGACAAAAAAATTCTGAGTTAAGAGGCTCAGAAAAATCATGAAGCAAAGAGTCTAAACTTCTTTAATCCTTTGTTCATTTTATTAATTCCTGTGCTTTGGTCCCTTTTCAACTGAGTAAAACTCTATCAAATTATATCAACAGCCCATAGGAGACACCATACTACCATAGGTTAAGGTGCTACTCTGATGGAAAGCACCATCTTCCTATTTTTTTCTTCTCTTTCAACAGAAATATTCCCAGGGAATTAGATGAAGTGGGAAAGGTGTTTTGGCCTGATAAAGATAATTCTAAGTACATTTTCTACATGAAAAGTTCTACAGCCATAACTGAAAAGTGGCTTCTGTGACTAAGCTACCTTTCAAAATCATTTTACACTTGAGAGGAAGATACCTCAATTTTTTGTGTTTTAATTAAAGTAAGACAGTGTCTTGTGCAGTACAACTTTTCAAAGCTGAAAGCTGATCAAATGCAATTTTTAAAACTTAAGAACACCTAACATGTAATGAAAGTCTCTGTTAGAGGAAGAAATTCTAAAACCTGAAACTTCCCTTAAATTGTGATAAATATGATAAATAAATACAAAGGATAGAAATATATAGTTAAAATTATTTTTTCCCCTTAAGGTTGCAGCAAAAAATCAGTATTATCCATTCCAACAAGATCTACTGTCTGCAGGTACAAACACTGCTGTCCTTCCTGAATATTTTAATTTTTTTTTTCCAAGAGACAGGAGCTGAGATTAATTTCTAGTAAGTGCAGCTGAAAAAAAAATGGAAGGACAGAAATGTCAGGACAAGCAATCATTTTGTGTCATGGCTGGAAGAAAAAAAATTACATGCTTTTCATGGTTACAGTGTCAACCCTCACAATTCAACAAGGGAGATGGGATCATAAATGGGCAGAAAGTAATAGGCCAGAGTAAGAAGACTGAAATAAATGACTGGAACAAGAATTGGGATAAGAATAACTGCATAATTGAGTGAAAGACTTAATACCTCTGTCAAGAAGACTGAACGTTCAGACTTGAAGAGTTAAGTCAAATATCTCAATAAGAAGTACTGCAAGAACATGCTGGATTGGTAACATTCTTAGGTGGAAATTTCCATTAGGCAGGTGGATGTCATATTTAAACATATATAATCACAAACATATTGAAAAATTTGGGTAAACGAGGGGAAGTTGGGTGAGAACTCTTCTGGAAATACAAAGATTGTATGTGCCCTTTATGTGGTGAACTCTGCAAAAATCTATTTTTTATTGCATATCAGGTATTATGGCAACTCAGAAAGAGTATAGAAGTTGACAAAAAAATGGAAAAATAAGACATATTGATTAAATTTTGCATTAGGCATGTTTGTTTTCTGTTTCATCATGAAGTCTTTTGTCTTCTCCATCAGCATCAGTCTTAGACAAAAGAGAGAAACTGGTAAATACACACTGATTGACAGCTTTTGCACTTTGCAGCTTCAACTAATGGAATTCCCAGGATGCCTGAGTATGCACAGCAGGCTTGCTGATTTTCTCACAAATAACCTAGCAAATTCCCTGCAGTGGTCTGGGAAAAAGGTGTGAAGAGCTGCATGCTCTGTGCTCCATAGAAGGTGTTGCACAAAGAGACAAACAGATGAATAATGGAACGGTTGCTTCACAACCTGCCACACTTAGATATTTTTGTTATACATAAAAGCTATGTCATAGGTAAATTGGGATGTGACATATAAAACACCTGACTCAGCTGTCAGCAAACTTTTCTCCACTTTGACCAAAGGTTTCTTCATCAAGGGAAAAAATTGGGTTGCTGTAAGCTGGACCTGGGGAGTGAGCTAATATGCATGTTGTGCAAAATGATCATTTGACTTGGCCCCAGAGCAAACAAATCAAACCACCTAGGCAGTAAAGTTGTTTTCAAGAGTAAAGCTGTTTTCAAAAGGTCACTTACATTTAGTTAAAACCAATATTTCCATCAACAGATGACTTATTACTGTCTCTAGAAATGAAAAATTATTTCTATTTATTGAACATATGTTATAAAAAGTACACTTCTCTGATATCCAACATCATAAACATAAAACTCATGTCATGATAAATATTTGTGGCAGTGAGAGCAGCAACTATCTAAGGACATGGTAACAAGTATTTCTGTTATATATAATAGATGTAATACATTTGACAGTGTTCATTTTCTCTACATAACTCAGTATAAAGGACACTGGATGCAGGTCCTGTTCCTACCTTTACCAATAATCAGCAGTTGGAGACAGCTTAAATTCTATGGTTAAAAATGATACATTTTGATAACAAAAGTCCTATTGCCGCAGGAAGATGTCAAATTTTAGAAATTAACACACTTTTTGTAACAGCTCTTCAACCTTTGGTTGAAATGGAGAATACCTTTCCTCTGACAACAGGTAGAAATATTTTATTTTATAACTCCATGTTAAAATAATTCCTTTTTTGTTGAAAATCTTTCTAGTTTTCACTGAAACAAATATTCATTCTATTATTCATTTTCTGTTTCCTCATTTAGAGAGAGGAAAATAGATAGTTTGAAGTTTTTTGCATAAAAAGTCTATGATAATGTTGTATGTGCTTAAAAAATAACTTTCAGTCTTGGATTGAATTTATTACAAACAGAATTTGAACAAAATATATTTGTCAGCACTTTTCTAATTTGCTGAATTTGTAGCCTCAGAATTTGCAATAGTCTTTCCAATTAACAGATACATTTTTATATTTATTTTTATAGCTACAGGATTATGGGTAAAGAATCCAGATGGCTCTGTCTTTTCCTCTCCTGAAACATCAGTTGCACAGTGGAAGACATCCTAAGAGAAGGTCAGCTACTCACAGTTGCACAGAGAAGTTGTGGATGCCCCATCCCAGGCAGTGTTCAAGGCCAGTTTGGACGGGGATCTGAGCAACCTGGTCCAGTGGGAGGTGTTCCTGCCCATGGCAGAAGGGTTGTAATGAGACGATCCTTGAGGTCTCTTCCAACCCAAGCCATTCCATGATGCTAAGCAAGAACCTGCAGCTAGGAGTTATGCCCTCTATTTTTCTTTGGGTACATTGTAAAAATGTACTAGTAAATGTTGAGGTGCAGTGTGTTGCTGTTTACAGAAAAGCAGATCAAAACTGATCAAAATATTTGAAACACTGGGAGCTGGGAGGTCACAGTGTGGTAAGTTAAGTAAAGCAAATGTTTGGCTGAAGGACAGAACAAGACAGGCTCCAATGACCCTAATTTAAACTTGATAGTTTACCAGTTAGTAAGGTCTAAATCTGAATCAGTGGCACAAAAATCAAAGAAACTACAACATTTTTCATGAGGACCCATCTCTGGATCCTGAATTGTCAAGTAATTACTCAGATGACTGTAATAAACTGATGTGAGTTTTCTCAGAGTATACGAAACATCCTTCCTAAATGCATGTTCAGACCTGGTGGCACAGTCCTGAATTGAATTTCTCCATAAAGATTATAACCAGCATATTCATCAAATATTTGCAGTAAAAACTATAACTATTATCACAGCAATCCTCCCCCACACCCCCATCTTAAATCTGAAAACCCTAAATAGCATGAAACAGGAAATTTCACAACACATTGCTCAGGTAGGTGAGATCTATTCAGGGAGGAGTACACAACACACTAATTTGTGGGTACCTTTACCATAACTCACAAGTGTCTTATTTGGTTTAATAAAGTGCATTTCTTCTTCCTTGCTTACTTTAAGAGCACAGCAACTCATCACAACTGTAGAGAAAAACACAACAACATTGGACACAACAGTCAATTAAAATTATGTCCATAGACCCTAATTACCTGTATTTGGAATGGCTGACAAGTATAACAAAAGTACTGAGCCAGGCAGTCTGACAGGAGGAAATATCAACGTTTCATAAATTGATCCCATTACTGTCATATCGAAGAGCTGTAGAAAAACATTTTTGTGAGCTCATAGTGAGTAGTATATTCAAGAAATACACAAAATAGAAATTAATGTTCCCATAATGAAAATAAAGTTTGAAGTGTGAGGCCGTAGATATTGGAAAATAGAGGAGTAGGCCTTCAAAAGATAAATTCTGTTTGCAAATGAATTGCATGCTACAGATCAGTTGTTGAGGCCATAGAGGGAAAATGGCAATTTATATTTAGCTGTTTTGTCTTCTGACGGGTTTGTGGGGTTTTTTAATGTCTCTAAAGTGATAAACAGTCCCGGTTCAAACCAGTCTTGGCACTTCATTCCCACCTGTGCACAAAATCTGGTGTGAGCCTATGTCCTGGTGGTAGGATCATATTGATTCAAATCAGGAAATGAGAGTGAGAAAACAGCATTTTACTTAGAGGCCTTTCTTAGTTTCTTCTTAACAGAAAAGAATAAGTTTTTGAACATGCCCTGTACCCAGTTCCTTCCAGTGCAAGTTATCTCTCTAGAAAGGCTGCATCCCACTTTGTTCTCATGTGTGCTGCAAGTCTCCTCCAAGCCAGCTGGCTCTCCTCAGGACCCACTGAATGGAACTGGGAGACAGGCCTGTGCTTTTGTATTCCTTCATGGAGAGAAGAGACCTGAGACCAGACTTGGAATCAAAGTCATAGAATGGCTTGGGTTGGAAGGGATCTTTAAAGATCATCTAGTCCAACCCTCCTGTGATGAGCAGGGACATCATCAACTCACACAGGTTGCTCAGAGACCCATCAAACCTGATGGATGCAGCTGGATCTGGATGAACTGGATTAGCAGTTCAATTGCCCAGCACGCAGTGAGGGGCAACTCTGTGAGGAAGGACCAGCACAAGAGTGAGAAAGGTGCTGTGTCCTGAATGTAGCAAAGTGCCTTTCTGCAATCAAGAATCAGTTCCTCCTCCAGGTCCTTGAGGAAGGTGAGAGTTACCTGGATGTCTGTTTAACTTTGCTAAAGGGAAGTTTATAGAACTCAGAACTAGGGACTTTTTTTCTGGTTTTGAGCCTTGGTTTTTCTGTCTCAGAGGCATCCTCTCTCTCTCCATCTTTGGGGATCATTCCCCCATTGCAGTTAGATATCGTAATCTGTCCCAAATTTCTGTTTTCCCTATGTTTGTTTGTAAAGTCTGGTATTGTCAGAGTTGTGGCTGGGATGTGAATATTGTCCCCTGGCTGTGGACTGGAGGTAGCCAGCTCAGTGGCAAATTGGTGTCAGCACCACATGAGCCACACTGAATGCACCCGAAACTGAGCATATGCAGGTTTTTAATGAGCTTGTTCAAACTGCAATCAAGATGTCTGGAAAACACCCAGAAATCAAGACTTTTCAGGCCAGAGCCACTGATCTAGTAAGGCTAGCACTGGGGTGGTAGAAAGCACATATTCCTATCTCACTCCGAAAAATTTGCATCTTAGCTTTCTAGCTTAAGCTACTGGTAGAGACAGATATGAGTCAAAGATTTTTTGTGCTGACATGGGCAGAAACTTTGCATGCAGAGTCAAACACTGAGCTGTGGATTCCAGCACACAGGAATGTACCCCAGGCATGGACACTGCCCAGGTCCCCTGCAAGTACCTCCCTGTGCACCAGGTGTTTGGGATGCAGGCTCTGGCAGTCATGGTGTGTGAGCCAGGCAGAGCAAAAATAACGGGATTTCCACTGAGTATCAGTAAAGCTGGCAAATGGTCATGGCAGTAATTGAATTGTTTGCAAACTGAGGAGGAAAGGGAGAAAGTCCTGATAGGATAAAACGTGATCCGAATAGCAGCTTGCTGCTAAGCAGCTAAAACACAGGCTATGACTCCTGGGAAGTGAAAGAAAAGCTGAAAATACAGCAATTAAGACCTTTATTTAGCAGTTAACAGGCAAGTACATGCAATATTGTGTGCCTTTGCACAATCAAGTTCTAACAAGATAAGAGATATGCTTCAGAAAAAGCAGTGCTGTACTGTACTCACTGGGATGCATGATAGGGAAGTGTTTGCTGTTCCTCTTTTTGAACAAAGGCCAATAGAATTGGATCTGTGAAACAGGATGTGACATAAGAGGAACCATCCCTTGCATGAAGGAGCTTTTTAGTGTGACATCCTAAAAAGAGTCTTTTGTCAGCACAGCATTACTTTTCATTGTTTGGGGTTTTAAATTTAATCACTGCTATGGCTGCAGATGTTCATGAAAGAGTGAATCACAGAAATTACACAAACGTTTAGGTTTTCATGATTGTTCACTTCATACTTGTCAGAACAAAAGGAGGGCTGAGTATTTGCCTGCAATGCTTCCCAGCAGCTGTATTGCTGTTGCAGTGCCCATCCTTTCAAAGGAGCAATTTGACCTCTCCGATTGTTTCTGTCACTTTTCTTGGTTTAGGATCTGAAAGACAAACAGTACTTGTAGCTTGTTGATCCTGTCTTCTTTCAACACAATGGAAAGGCAGAATTGAAAGAATCTCAGCTAATTTCATCTCATGAAATCTTCTGGCTTTCCTAATCTCTTTCTATGACACAGAGAATGGAGAAACATTAGGGCCCTAAATTAAGGACAGGATGACTTAAAACTCCCTCAATGTCAAAAGCAAACAAACAAAATGAGGCGACTATAAATGAAAGCAAGAAAAAACCCAGAACAGTATAACAGCTGTTGATGTGGTTAGAATAAAGCCAATTATTCTATGAGAAACAATTAAATCAAACAATTAAGCAGGAGGCTGGCATAAGGCAGCTAGGTAAAGACTAGGAGTATGGGAAAGCAAGCAGGTTAAGCAGGTTTTGCTTCTGTCTTAATATCCCGGAGGTACCTCTGGATAATATGAGGCTTGCCTTGCTCAAGTTTCATTTGAGTTACATCAGAGATGCCAAAAATTGGCGTTGTACTTAACGGAACACCCCCCTTCCTCCTCAGACCTCTGTTATTGATGGTTGAGAAGACAGGGAAGTCTTTAATAAATATTTTCTTGCTCAGATTACATATATGAGCAATGCCCAAAGAGAATTCAGTGGGAAGGCTGATCTGAGCTTATCATCCCGCATTTGGGAGAGAATCTTTATGACTAGCCAATGCCTACTCACTGACTCATTTGGTTCAAGATTTTCATCACTACTACAATGTTTGCTACTTCCTGTTTTCAGAAGGAGAGGTGACCATACATAGCTCAAAACCATTCCACCAGACTGTAGTTGGGATTATCTAACTATGTTTAATATGTGTGCATTTGTGAAACACAAGCAACAGTTCTCATGCTCATTTTAAAGAAGGCCAAACAAGAGGTTTTAAATAAATATAGATAGATATCTAATAAGGAGAATAAAAGAAAAAGGATAGTTTTAAAGTAGTATTTGCATACTGAATCTGTATAGAGATAAAAAATATTGACTGTGGACAGAGGAAAAATGCCTTTTGATTATCTCTACAAACATTATATTATCTAAGCATCCACTTCCATTCCTCATTGTATGAGAGCAATTTACTGATTCATTTTATGTTTATAAACCTATCTTGACTGAAGTGTAATGTAGTATAAAGCACCTAATGTTTTCATAGTATCTTCTGTTCCTTTCTCAATCAATATTTTTCTAATAATTTTATATATTTTCTGTTAAGGGTCTCATTCAGTGTTTGATCCATATAAATTAGAGAAATACTTTACATTTACTTCCCATAGCCAGACCTGCAAAGGCTAAATAAGGAAAATGGGCAAAATATGCAATGGGCTAAAATGAAAACAAAATATACAAGTTCTAATTAGTGTCCATGTTCTGCAATTTGCCTAAAGCTTTCCTGTTGCAAAATTAGTTGTTTTTGCCATTTTATTAGGGATCCATTCATCAGAAGGTGCATCATGCAAAAACTGTTGATCACAATATTTTGGCAGTACCATGAAAGACAATCCCTGCTGCAGGTGTAGATCCCTGGCGGCTTTATTTTGTTCAGTCACTAATGGAGGTCATAGAGGGTCTGGAAAGGCTTAGCAAGGCAGGACTTGGGAGAGACACCCCATGTGAGCTCCCTGTCTGAACTGACAGGCATTTCATCTCTTTCTTTTCTGTAACTCTTACTTTCCTGGTGTTTGGTGACCTGTTTTAATGCTAAGCAGCTGTTTTTCACATTTTGAAAGAGAAAACATCCAGTTGAGCATCCAACCTGAATGTAAGCAGTATCCAAGAGTCATCTGGAGAAAGATAACTGTAAACCCTATTAGGATGGGGAAAATTTCTTCTATTTCAGGGACTCAAAGGTGCTGTTAACAGCTCAACCAAAATTTTTGCATCATTTTAATGTTCTAGTTGTGCTGTACACCAATTTTCCCATGCTTACAGATGAGGCAATATTTACTAAAAGAGTGTGTTCTAGAGATGATGAATTAATGCTTATAAAGTATCAAGATTTCCCAGAAGGATTACATGTGACAAGTACTTGAGATTTGTTGAGTTTCTCATAACAGTGTATTTAGTTGTAAAATGCATTTTAGAATGAATTAATTTTTTCTGTCAAAATAATATTGAATTTTAAGATAAAGCTTTCTATGACAAAACTGTTTATTTTCCGAGTTTGAAATGTTCCCTTAAAAAACTCAACAACCAACCAAGCAAAAACTAAACTAAACCAAACCAAACCAACAAACAAACAAACAAACAAACAGAACAATTTGAGCAAAACATTTAAAATATTTCTTTGATCTTTTGAGAATGAACAGCCTCACATATTATTCTTAAGTTTGTAGCTCAAGGTAAGCTTGTGATACCATTACCCTAAGGTTGCTTATGCTTATAATAAAATAAAAATAATGAAAAGATACTATTGCACGGGCCTTCAACCTCAATGTTGTATGTAACACACCTTTTTTCTGAGACTAACACTATAGCTGCCTAGATTATTCCTGATAAGTTCTTGCCTAATCTTTCCTTAAAACTTTCCATTTGAGTTCAATTACTTTTCAAAACTGTCAGAAATTATCATCCTACATTTGGAAAACTTATTTAAATAATTTAATTTAATAATTTAAAAGAATGGCCTAAGGGTTTGGATGTGTGTGGGGGAAAAATACAAACAAATAAAATATATTAAAAAGTTGGTAAAAAAGTAGATCATATTTTAGATCTCGATGTCAACTGATTTAAAAACTGGCTTATCAGAAATCTTAGAAACTGCAGCATATAATAACAAAATCCTGTTACATAAAACTTTGACAAAGACAAAAAAAAGAAGTATCATGCACATTATTCTAAAAATATCATAGAAATTAAAAAACCTTTGGAATATTAATTTGAGTTTAGGTCTCATCTCTTAAACAATGAAATAACTATTTGGTATGAGGTTCTATAAAATAGTTGTCATTTTCTATTAAGTCTTTATTTTAAAAAGAAAAACTTGAGGTTGGAATAGAGTGAGGATGAGATTTAAAGAAAGATTACTCTTTCTTTTTTTGCATTAGCCTTCCATTCCCTTTTTATGAACCTGAAAATAGTATTATGATAGAACCCAGTAAGAGCTGAAATAGTAGTATGATTTTTTTTAAAATATAGATTAAGTTGTATTTGCTAAATGTTTGTGCAGAAACGCTAAGTGAGAGATAACTCACACCCTTTATAAATTATATGGCTTGTTGTCAACAGTTGTTAATCTGAGATGAAGCTCGCTAGTAGGGGTGGAATGTGCAAGCTGTAATGGCTCTGCCAGCATCCAGTGTGTAGGAGGTGTTTAAGGAAGAGCCAGCTCTAGCAGTGCTGGCACAGGGTGCCTCACTTTGTTTTTCCTTAATGATACTTTTCAAATTACTTGGAAGCTCTTCCCACACATAATTAACCAGCATGTTCAGGACAATTAGATGAAGAGTAGTTTGTACCACGGTCCCTTACCCAAAACTGTATTTCCAAATTATAAGACTAGCTTCCTGAGCAGGACCCTGACCTTCAAGACATGTGTACCCTATGCTCAACATAATGCAAACATATGCCATGCATATTAATGTGTGAAAGGCACGTTGCTCGCCTACCAGTCTCTCATGCCACTCAAGGTGTGTCTTACTAGTTCCAGCTTGCAGGAGCAAAGAGTTTTCATTGATATGCTACAGGGTGCTCAACCAGTTCTCACTATATCTGCAAATAAACAAGCAAGAGTACAGATAAAGACACAAATTTTATCCAAGTGGAAGCCGTCACATTATCCTCAGAAGTGACAGTCTCAATTTCTCTGTATGCTGTGATTCTAGAAGAATATTTTGTATCATGTATGTCCTTGTGTGTAGTTTAGGAGCACAGCTTTCATTTCACAATCAAAACGTGACACAGAACCCTTCCAAATCTTAACAGGAATGTGAAACCTGGACACTGGGAATTAGTAACTGCTCAGTGAAAATGAGAACTTATTAATGCCTCTGGAAAATTGTGATTAACTATTCTCTTTCATACTCTGACCAACACAGTAGCATTGTAGAGAAGTACAGAAATACACTAGGGATGACATGAGCCCAAATCTGAGCTAAACCACGGTCCTAAATCCTCTTTCTATGTCAGTCAACAGAGTTGTGATAACTTCCAAAGAGGTTCACAACGCCTGTGCTCTCTAGGAATGCTGACAGGAAGAATGTATGTTGTGGACATCTAAAGTTCCACTGTGATACAGAATTGCAGACCAGAGGGGATCCCTGACATGAGATAAGTTTGTCACTGTAACACAAGTCATTGATCTTCCACAGATCCTCTTCTGCTTGAGGTCTAATACAGTTCAGAATCAATATGAAGAATTATGTACATAAATCCCTTACAGAAAACTCCTTCCATTCCCATCAACTCTCCATGGAGTGATTTTCTATTATCTTGATGACTCCTCAAATTTTTTCTTATTTTCATTCATTGCCTTTTCATGGGAGCTATGACTTAACAATACGTTCACATCCATTTAATCCAATATTGGTCTCTCTTTTTTTCTCAATGGTACCATGATTACAGCTTTCCCATTTGCACAAAGGTATGCGTTTAGGTTCTTAGAGCTTTTGTGAAATGAACTTTTCTCATTAAGCAATGAGCTTTAAGTATACACAGCCATCACTCAGTTGTCAGGGTAATGGAGGTTTCAAAAAACTAGATAAAACAAAAACACAGATAATAGTGACGACATTAATTATCTTGTGAGTACGTGTAGTACATTCTCTCCTCACAGCTTAAAAAGTCCTGTTTATCCAGTTTTTGCTCAAGAGAGGAGTACTTTTTACATAGCAACAGGCAGAGTTCAACCTTTTAGTATCATGTCCTCTTTACTATGCATTTAATGGCCAGTTCTGTATATCGTATGTCATAATGCATGGGAGAGGAAGGAATGGGCAAGGTGTGGTTAATATATACAATTTAGGTAATACACTCAGAAGAATTAAGTTCTGAAACCTCCAGTCACTGTATCTCTTTGTTTAGAGAGTACTGGTCCAGCTATTTTTAATATAACAGTCATGTACTTATGCCCAGTTTAAAATTAATATACACCATTTTATTCCACAGGGACTATTTTGTCAGTTGTTTGCAACTATCTCTCCCACGAGGAGTTCCTGGGAGCCAACAGTGCTGTCATGAGGCACCTGCTCATTGACCTCTGACCATAAGGCACATGCTCCCAGGATGCTCCCAGTATCTTTCCCCCTTATTCACAGGGTTGCAGTGGTCATGCCTGGATGATGTTTTGAGCAGAACATGATGCTCTGGCTCTTCATAGGGAACTCAGTTTTTAAATAACTCATGACTCTCAACCTGCTTCTGACTGCAGTGTCTTTGTCTGTCAGTGCTGGTCTTGTGTCAAAGATCAAGATTCATTCAAGACTGGGTGATTTTATTTCTCTGAACAATGTAACTGCTTCCTTAAGTGTAAACTCTGCATTTCCTCAACAAAGCCATGAGCTTTGGCCTGTATTCCATTCATGATTTAGCCTGTTATCATGGATTTCATTAGTCTCAAAAACTAGTAAGACTGGATCTGCTGCCTTAAAGCAGAGATTAACATCTTTATGGGTGTGGAGCTTTGGGTCTCATCTTTTTTAGAAAATGTCAGTATTTTACACAGGATGTTGTCTCCCTGAAGATTTCTGATTTCTCATTTCATGTTAGCACAGGTATAGGTGACTGACTGTGCTTTGTTAAGAGCAAGGCCATCTGTTACCAGAAATAAGACCATTTTCTGACTAGCCAGTATTCATCACTTACAATTATGTCATGGATTGTTATTTATGTATCCACCAGCCTGAGTGTTTCCAAAGAGTGTCAGTGATGCTTTTAACTGATCCACTAAATGGGATTTTAGCTGTCTTTAATCGCCTTAATGTGCTTTGCTCAGACAACATCCAGAGCAAAGAGTATTAGATAGATCTGAACATGATATCAAGCTCTAGTGTGTGATTGCCCACACTACACAATTGCTGGTGAATTCCCTGCTGCATGCACAAACTGTCTGGGCTGGAGGGAGAATATTTAGCTCTAAGGACACAGGCCATGAATGATGTGCCATTTGCATGCAGGACCAAAGGGACAGCCTCTTGCATATTATATTTAGCAGCACATATATAGCCAAGGAATCTGGCAGTGATCTGTTTCCTTCAGCCACTAAGTTTAACTGATCATTAATACAAGTCAGTGAAGAAAATAGCTGGTTCCAAACAGTGTGGTCTGTAGCAGTTCAATTCCCAGCATCCACAGCCTGCTCTCCTAAAATTAAAAGTGGTTATTTTATTTTTGTCCACAAAATGCTGCCAGCACTGGGGGAGTAGAGGGACAGAGGAGCTAATAAGGAGGTTTAGGACTAACACAGGGGCTGCCAGGGGAGCCTTTGTAGCCAGGCCAAAGCCCTGTCTTTGATCTTCTTGCAGTTTGCTCTTGCAGGTGGAGGAATTCAGGCTCATTTTCCCCCTACACACATGCTCACCCTGGCTCCCAAGTGACAAGTTCTCATTATTACTTAATAAAATTGAGTCATACACTATCACAGTTTAATAGTCAAAAAATGCCAAGAAACTGCATCTAATAATGCTATACCAAATAAAAGATCCTGGCCATGCGTCTGGTTATACAGAGACTGTGAGTTGACAAGTTCACACTGAGGATGCTGGTAAAAGTATTCAGTAATCTTTAGCCCAGAAATATTTTTTTGAAATAACCTGCCAAAACATAATTAAGTTTTCCCTTAAAATGACAACGTAAACAAGCAAAGTATCTAATCAACATATACCCTGTCAGCTTCAAATTGTTTTAGCCTGTTCATTAAAAAGCCATGCAATGAAATTAAGGTGTTTTTACGTAAGCCCAAGTGAAATAAACCAGTACTGTTACACTAACATTTAGTTCTTTGAGAGAATATGCTTTCAATACAGAAATGCTTAGTATTAGGTGATTTGTATTAATTATATTGTCATCCTCTAGCCTTCTATTAATACAGATTCTGATCCATTTTGATCCAAAATTACCTATTTTGTCATTTTACTCACAGTTAATAACTAATTTTCAGGCCTGACATTCTCTGAGGACATAATTCAGTCTTTCAAATACTATAGAGCATTATTTTTTATTTCCACAGTCCCTTGATCAATATCTAAATATTTATATTGATATTAAACAGCTTGTTCTCATGCCAGATACTCTCTAATTGAAGGTTATGACTCAAAATAAAAGACTCGTCATCTCAATAACTACCCAATAAATATTTATTTTCACTTGTATGATTTCCAAAGCCTTCTAAGAGAAACTAAATATGATAATTGTGATAAAATATACTGTTTTCACTATCAAACCTTCAGTGTTTAATATCAGTGGAGATTAGCTAATGACAACTCCTTGATTTCTCTTTGTGTTCATCTTAACAGTAAGTAAGAGGTTAGTGGCAAATCAGAGTTCATTTGTGCAGAGTTAATTTTTTTGCAGCAAAATGTATACGAACAAGAGCTGAACATTCATCCAGTTTTCTGGTTTAGGCAGGGCTACATTCCGCAAGTTCTGCTTAAAATAAATGCTGCAGAAATACGAATTGTGCTGTGTGTTACACAGCAGGAGTCTGAACATGAGCTGCTCAAATATCAGGAGATCATCTAGTAAGGCTGCAGTGACAAATGAAATTTGAATGGGTTTTTTGTTGTTGTTGTTGTTGTTGTTGTTGTTGTTGTGGTTTGGTTTGGTTTTTTATCTTTTCATTTATATCCACTGGTTGCAATATTTCCATGTGGCCAGAACTATATGAGTTCATTCCAGACAACCATACTCTGAAAATTATGCTGAATCCAAGCTGCCCAGTATTTTTGTGTCATTTCTGCAACTAGCCTGCCACTCTCAAGGGTGCTAGATGCTAGATTAATCTGTTTTGGAAGATGAGAGCAGGGTATTTCTGACGTTATCTTCTTTCATAATAGAAAAAACAAGTGCTTTACTTGTCTGGCAGATCTAGAGGATTTAGTTCTTCTCTCTCACAGACAATGTCCCAGCTCATTGAAGGGAGCAGGAATTTTATCCTATTTCATTGAAGCTAGAAATTTATTCTAAGCTGAAAGAACACATCAAAGTGAGACCAAAGTTCAAGCCTTCATGCTTAGCTACTTATTTCCAAAGGCCAAAATAATTAAATTTATTTTAAGAAAAAAATTTATTGAATTATTTCAGTAGAAAAGATATGGTTTAAATTGAACATAAAATATTTAATATTTATACTTACTCTGGTCTTTTTGCTAAAGAACTCATTGGTTTCCATTCATCCTAGCATATATCTTGCAAAGCTTCAAAGACGCTTTTCTGCTATTGTTGCAAAAAGCCAGATGTAAAATCCATCCATGATTTCAGATTGTTTTGCATTTGGAGCTTGATTTTGAGTGCTCAGTGACCTGAATTTTGCAAAGGACTCATAACTGTCAGGCAGGACACTGACATTTGAAAGACTTGTTGGCCATTTAACTCCTGAATGTTTTCACAGCTGTGTTACAGAATAGGTTGTGTAATTGCAGTTTGCAAAGAAGTCTGCTGTGAAAAAGTCAACCTTTTATCCACCAATAGACATTCAAAACAAAAGATATAACTCAAATTATAACTAAAGAGCACTATATACAAAAAGGCAGCAAGATGTTCTAAATGTGATTAGATACGCATGGTCACACACACAAGGGGACTAGAGAGATCCATGTCTCCTTTACAAGTTAAGCTAAAAAATCTGCCCAAATAGGTGAAAAGAATTGGGCTAACAGCACTGCTAATCATTATTAGTGTAGGAAGTCATCAAGTTTTCAGTCTGGAAAGATGTACCAAATGTAACATGTTTCATACAATCAGGCTGAAGGTGTTTTGGGGTTTTTTAAAGGAAGTTTCAGAGAAGGGTTATTTTGCATTTCCATAGAAGCTGTTACTTCATTTAACAAGTGCCTTTCTCCACTCCTGGGGATCCTTCAGGGACACACAGTTAATTAGAGTGGACTCCATGGGGACTTCTATCACATTTTGTGATTTCCCCTGTTCATTTTGCACCTCACAAGGCAGAATTCCATAGGTAATTTGAAAAATCAAAAGGTTCTGAGTCTTGTAGGAAAACTATGCCTGTTTTATAAAATGCCAAAGACAGGGAAATAGAGACGAAAGGAAAAAAATAGTTGCATCCCTCTTATACATGCTATTGTTTCATTGAGAACTGCATCACATAGGAAATTCAATTATAATTAGTTTAAACTGACTTTAAGTTTCATTGCTTGTTCAACAGAAAAATAATATAAGACTAAATTTTTCATTTGTAAGAATGTTTCTTTGCATGTATCTCTCAATTTCTTTTTAGTCACTTTACATTTTTATGAGGTTTTTCCTGAATGGAGTATAAAAATACTGTCTATGCCACTATTTATAAAACAAAATAAAAACTTAAATACTGTTTAAAATTTCTTTATAAATCATACGAAGGATGGTTAAAGTTAAATGTTGCATATATATTCCACAAAGTCACTTTCTAGTTTGAAAATGGCTAAATCTCCAATTGTTACGAATGTGTTTAGAGAAGGTTGCAGAGCTGGAGGAAGCAGGAGCACTGAAAGGACCACACTTGTATGTGGGTGATCAAAGAGAGGGCTTGGAGAGAGATTATTTGAGGAGTTTTGAGTGAAGAGAGTGGGAACTGACCAAGCAGATTTCTCTCTTAAAAGCAGGATGTTTTAAACAGGGCTACCAGAACCACACTTCCCTGTTCCCCAAAGCCATTGCTACTCACCTTTCCTCAGGGGCCTGCCAAGCCAGGAAAAATTCTGGAATGCAAATACTCTCCCTATATATAATCAGCCTGCAGTCTGATTCCGTGGCTTCCAAATTCTTTCTGCATTCATAGAACTTCCCCTCAGAGCCTGGGTCCTTACAGGGAGAAGTGGTAGGGCTTCAGGAGGAAGCCTTGTCCTGTGAAACTGACAGCTCACACCACAGCCACAGCTGTAACTGGGGAGTGGAAAATGTGGATGTGAATACTTCTGGACCAAGGAGAGAATTCTCACTTCTGGATGATAGTTTTAAGGCCATTTATGTATTACAAGGGAACAGAGTAAGACCTCCTGATACACATTTTGGGGGAAAAAACCACCAACAACATGTTTTCGATTTTTGTGAAAGAGAAGCTATTTATAGCACTATAAATCCAGTGTGTAGTAGGTACCTTCCATCAGCAGGTAAGTGGCCACTAAATGTTGCAGACAGACTGAAATTTCCTGTCTTGGCTATTTCCAGACTTCTCCACATGCTGGCTTTTGAATGCTGCTGCTGCTCTAGACTGGAAGCATTTATGGATGTCTTTTGATCCTGCTACAGCAGTCATATAAATAAGTCCCTTTGGGGAACTTGGGATGAGGCAGAGTGGAAATTAGTACTTATGCATATAGTGTGTATATATACATTTATTTTAATACATGCAAGTAAAATATGTCTATTAGGGCTTATCTTAAAATTTTTTAGAAAAGTGAATCCCACTGATTGCAGCTATTGTGTACAAAGATTCTGAGCAGAAGCAAGAATCTTTTATCTACATAGATTCATTGTCTATGAGAATAAAATTTTATTAAAGGAGATACAGCATGTTGGTCCCAGCATCACTTAGACGCTGAGAAAACTTCCTGCTGTGAACTTCATCCAGTGGAAGCTGTTACCAGTGAAGACAGCATTTAGCCAAGAAGAGGAAGAGTAATAAGAGCTCAGTCTTGCAAAAATCTCGCAATGAATCCCCAGTTACTTCAATCTCAGAGTCACAAATGCTTCCAAGCAGGCTAGGGCCAATTTCCAGCAGACAGCTATTGCTGAGGAACACTTAGGAACAGAAAATGGTAACACTCTTTGGTTTGAAGAGGTAGTCTAGCAGAAAGGGCTCATTTTCTCTGTGTTCCTCTTGTTTCTTTAAAAGCAGGGTCAGGACAACAGTGCTTTTCTCATTATCCCTCTTTGCAGCAGAATCTTCTTGTGCTGGGAAAGCTGAAGTGACCTCTATTAATTCACGATTCAAATGAGAGGTTACTTGAATTGTTTTGAAACAGTGGGCATTAGGAAAGTCTTATTTATGTGAGCTTTAGTTGTGAGAGCCTTAGTTATGTGAGCACGGAAGACCTAAAGTAGACCCTTCAAAATCTCCCTACCTGCCTGGCTTAGGGCATGAGTTGAGACTTTTACTCTTGGAATAAGTAAATCTTAATCTTTGTTATGATATGGACACAAATTTTGTTTTTTACAACTTTGACATCACCTGGACCATATTCAAAACCCAATTCCTTATCCTTCTGGCCCTACAGGAGGTAAGCCTTGGAAATTAAAGCCATATAGGCAGATCAGGTTTGAGCATCAGCATGTTTGGGTTTACCTGCGATATCTGTAATCACAGTTTATTTCCTTCAATCCTGCTCTGGTCTGAACCATTACAGTGGCAAATCAAATCATCCTGGTGTGCTGTACATGCAGGAGGTTTGAATACAGCATTCTGGTCTTGCAGAAATGCTGAAAGTTAAGGAACTGAACCACAACCATTAAACTTGTACAGAAATTCATAATTATCAATTGTGACACATACTATATGACATCAACAGAGTTTATAAAAATGAAGAAAATACACAGGTAGATTTAAGAATAATTGTTACCAAAACATATTCAATAAATATAATACAAGGAGTAATTTCTCTCTGTTGGATATTGTATAGTTCTTTGCAAACATGTGAGAGGCAAAGCAAACCACCCAAAAGATTTGCTGCAGGCGTTCCTTTCTTCACTATCCACTGTGAAATATTTTCAGCTCTTAGCAGGAAGTCTGACATTTGCATACATAGGGAAAGAAAAAAAGTTACAATTCGATACATTAAAATATGAAAGGAAGAGATGAGAGTTACTAAAAAAGAAGGAAAATTAGTGCATGTTAGGTTTCAGTCTTTAATATGTGATGGACTGATGTTACAAGAAAATAGATGCAGTTCATTCTGAAAATAATTTTGTTGGTCCACCTGAGGATTTGAAAAGATAACAAAGTCAAATAATTAAACCACTTCAAATTATGCTCAAACGTTATTTCCCAGAACTGTGGTATCTAGGCAGTGAAATCTGAATTTTATTCTTTACTAAGTAGAGTCCTTCTGGACATGTAGTAACTGTTTTTCAAAGTACTACAATAAACAACCTTTCCTGAAGCACCAAATACTATCAGGTACAAGAAGCATCTGAGCAAGTGATGACTAAGATCCCAATAGAACTAAAAAAAAAAGAAAAAGAAAGAAATCAAAGTAGAACATAATTTCATTACTCACATGTACAAAAATACAGAACAGAAATAATTAGACAGTGATTGTATTCTACAGGTCAGGTGGAGGAAGATCAAGTCCTCAATAAATATCAAAAACAGTTAAGTTGATTTTCAAGGTTATTAAGAACTGAGAGCAAAAAAGAAATTTCTTTATTTTCTGTCTGTTTGTGAAGGTTCCCACACATCTTAAAGAATCAGTACAATCCTGACCATCTATATTAACAATATAAATCAAAAGGTTAAATATAATATCTGAAGATGTGAGAGACCTTGAAGATTTACTAAAAGGATTAAAAGTCATTGGCAGAAGGCAACCAAAAAAAAGTGATAAAGATCCAAAAAATCACGAGCAGCAGAGATTTGGAGGAACTGAGTAGGAATGGATAGTTCACTATCTGTCACAATATCTTGGGGGCAGCTAATGAATCTTAGTTTGTGAGAAACAACAGGACTAAACTAAATGACTTACAAGATAAATAGGAAGAATAAAAAAGAAAATTAGAGTTTTACAATAATAAAATCACAGATACATCTCCTCTGCACATATCCTTTCACAAAGGCATTGAAGCACCTAATAGTATGGGCCAGCCTGGAGGCAAAGGAGAGCAAAGGATATGCAGGAGACTCAAAAGCATGTGAAAACTGCTGAAAATAACAGGTGTCTGGGACACCAGCTCAACACTGGTTCCTATCATCCATATCAATTCATTCCCAGCAGTCCTTCAGGCAAGGCAGGGCTAATTTTTAGGCTGTAGCAACTATCAGACAATGCCCAGGAAAATCTGAGGAGGTGAACGAACCAGGGATTATTTCCTTTATACAACCTGGACAGATCTGGGCAGTTTGGATAAGGGAAGGAAGTTTAGCTGTGGCAAGCTGCGCTACTTCACTTTCCGTAAGGACCACGTGAGACCCTATTTTTTGTATAGATCTATGTGATCACAGGGATTCCCATTAAGCTTGTGGTAGAGCAGAAGGTCTGCTTGCCTTTTACCAAATTGGAAGAAGCTGGTCAAGGGATCCCCAAGACTACAAAATCATTAAGGATCTAAGATAAGAAACAGAGAAGAATGTAGCCAGGACCTCAATATAATGTTGTAGCAGCCTTAAAGAGAGGTTGCCCTGTTGCTTGTCCTTGAAGCTGTGTGCAAGTGTCTTGTCACTACAGAAAAGAGAACTAGAGGATAGAGGGATTTGTCACTGTTTGAGTGACCCACACTGTTCTTAAGGCAGGTACAAGAAGGATGGGTATGAATTGGAAAAACCCACACTTTCATGGCTGATGGCATCTAGCAAGTGGGTTCTTCTGTCTCTCCAAAAAACAAGGTCGTGGGGTTTTTTCTGTCTTAGGTTGCACTTGGTCCTGCTAGTGTCGTAATCATCCCTCTAGGAGAGGAAGTCAAAAGCCTGGGCTGCTTCCACACTTTCTCTCCTCCTTTTCAGACCATGCAAAGACATAATTCTTACTGGAGTCTACACTGAACATGTGACTTTTTGCCTCAATTATGTCAGCAGTGCCTTTACACTGGCTGAATACCAGTCAGTTACACCACCTTCAGCCATAATGTCTCTAAGTATTTCATAAATCCAAGGTGCAACCAAGAGGATAGGTATTTTTGAGAATATATATACTCCTATAGGTATGAAAAAAGTCACATAAACAGTAATTTTTATATCAATGTTGTGTTCCTATTTAAAAGTCACAGCAACAAGAAAAGAAAATGCAAGCCTTTCTTGAAGCCTCCACCCACAAATTGATGATCAGCAGAAGAAAATCTTGTTTATAATGAGTATATAACAGTGATGTAGCAATTTTAATACGTATCTTAATGTAAAGAATAAAATATTTCTATGCAGCCTGACAATCACACAGACTGGTACAATATTTTTTATCTCTATAGCTTGGATCAAAACTACACACATGACAATCAGGCCACTGATAATCAGACCACCAAGAAGTAGACATTGGGCCTATGGGTTCTGCTTTTGATATAACTTCTTTTTGAAGAGGAAAAGTAACAGTATTTTCCATATTCCATTTTTGTTATCAGAATAATGTCCCTTAGTCAATCATGTCACTCCATGATATGATTTCTCCTTCCTTGATCAAAGTTCATAAATGTTTAATGGCTGTCAATCTTTGAGTGGTAACACTGCTCACCACTGGGAGTGGGTTGAAGTGAAGCACCCAGAGCTGCTGCACTGTGTGCGTGACAGGGCTGTCTCTGCAGTTAAAAAGAGAGTTCTCATCAGAATGGCTACAACTGAATAAAACACAATTACAGCAGAGGTTGTGCAAATTCAAGGAGCAAAATCAGAGTTCTGTGTACGGCCAGCAGGTATCAACCAGCCATTTCCAGGAGAGACTAACGAAATGAGAAAAATGCCATTCATACAGGTAACTGAGATGATTTTTTTAAACTAAGATATCTGTTGCCCTTGCAGGTATGATGGTAAGAGTGGACAATGAAAATTTAAATGGCTAACTCAATCATAACCTTGCAATGTTGTTAAAGAGAGTAACCTAAACTTATGAAGAGCTCCTTTGACCCACTCATCCATCTTTCTTAGTTCCAAAATTTGTATAAAGGGGGAAAGAAAGTTGCATTTTCAGTTACATGTTCTTGAAGTGGATGAATATTGTTGGATTTTTATTGAATTTATTAAGGATATTAAGAGACATGGAGGGTGTCATACATGGAGATTGTACATCCCAAAGTTGGAGGGCCTCTTTCTCATAGGTCCACCAATTTTGGTAGGTTGTCTCTTTGAAAAAAAGACCTACCAACCTGAGAAATAACTGCTTGAACTAGCTCAAATTGCATCATTTTAGCTACTGTGGACACCTAAAAAATAAAGGAAGCTTCTTTGCAATATGTTTAATGTTCATTTCTACCAATAGGTGTGAAAGAAGTAATACTCTGAGTACTTCTTATTCTGTGGTGACACAAAACAACAAGTGCCAAATAACAAGCACTCAAACCTTTTGATGAAAGAAGTCAGCAGAGTCTCATGCTATTGCAGAAAAGGAGGTGTTAATTACAGACCTCATGGTTACTGACCTACCAAGAAATAAAAAGTATAATATTCAAATTCAAACGCATTATTTCCTGATTCTTACACATTCAGATATTTAAATTAAGGTCAACACTTCATGTTAAATTCTGTTTTATCTGCAAATACAAGAGAGAACATAAGGCAGTAAAAAAGTCAATTCAGTATTATCAGAATTAGAATTTATTTAGTTCTTATTAGAGCCTATTTATTATTAAAATAACCATAGACCCAAAGACAAAAGCAAGCTTGAAGCAGACATGACACATGAAGAGAAACCAATGGAGCTCCAATCAGGAGTATCAATTTTCATTCATGTGCAGCAGTAAGTCCAGCTCTGGTTCAGGTGGAAAGTGCTGGTCCCAGTGGCCAGCTGCTGCCCAAGGGATTGAAGGCCCAGGTTAGGACAGGATTTAAGTGCCAGCCTTCCTTACCTGATTTAGAGAAATGCCACTTCATTGTGACAGCAGCTGAAGGCCCCTACATTCCTCTTGAATGATGTGTTTGAGTCCCTGGGCACTGCTAGTGAGTACCTTCTGTAGTGCTTCCTTGTTGGATGCACTTTGCACAGGTAAAGGCTTACTCTACCCAAACTTATTTGGCATTCAGGTGAGTTCACATGTGCTGGAGTCTCTTTGAGATGTCAGTCCTGACTTCGAGCATCTCTAATTATAACAGCTATGTGAAGTTTAGTCTGTATTTAAGTAGACTAAGTCTTGTCACTGAAACTCCCTGGGAATTCCTGTACACAGCCTGTTTAGCAGCGTGGGATTAGTTTGAAGTAATTGCAGCCATCTAATAGTTACACTTCCAATTTAAGTGACATTGCCTCAAAGACACTTCCAGAAGATGGTTAATGTCATGTACTATGTGCACCTCTCAGATCCTCTTTTCTCTCTCTTGATCACAGAAGGAGCTTAGGTGCCTCATACAACCTATACTTGAGGAAAAAAGGAATTTAATTTTAAAGCTATTTAACTTGACATTTTGATTTCTTGTAATTTGTTATGTTTTGTGTATTAATTAGGTTCTTCATGGGAAGTGTTTGGTTGGTTACCCATGGTCATTGATATACTTGAACAAGTTGTCATAAGCTCAATACTAAAAAAGGCCCCTTTACATGTGGAAACTTAAACCTGTAGTGTCTTACTGGTGCTGGTTTCAAATATTATTCAAATTAGACTATTTTAAAGCACAATTTTTAAAAAGAGAAGAGGAAAGCCGCAAGTCAAACCAGTGGAGAGTACAGTGAGTAGGAGGGATATAGCTTTATGCTGATAATTTTATTCTTTCAGTGTCGAGTGACTTGCGTTATCCTTTCTGCAGCTAAAATTCCATTGTGTTTATGTTAGCTAATCAAACAATACAAGTGAGTTATTTTCCCAACAGGCAAAGGATTTTTCGTGAAGGCCTTTAGACTATGTACTAAAATCTGCATGCATTGAGTTAGCTGTTGATTTTTCTTGAATATTTAAGCACACATGCAAATTAGCTCAAAACATTTTCTATCAGAAAATGGTAACATAAAGTAATTAAAAATTAGTTTTCAGAGATTCCTTTTGCCAATAATTTATTCTGTATTTATTAATAATGATACAGTGGAAGGATATAATTAATATATTATTACATTAAATTTATTAAATAAATATTGCATATGTCATGTAACTGAAGTCTGAGCTTAGTTCAGGAGAGGTACTTGAATTCTATTTTTGCTACCATTTCTTGTGTCCTTATGCTGTTCTTCGGTATAAAGTTTTAACATTCTATTATGGATACACCAAAAAAAGGGAAGATTCAAAATATTCATATAGAAAGGAGAATTATTCCCACTGATTTTTAATAAATTTGATACCTGTTATTTATGTCTATAAAGTATTTCCTGAAGTTATTTAAATCAAACAAAAACTAGAATGTTCAAATCTTAGTGAATACAAGCAAACTTGGCACCTGCAGGTCAGGATTTTAAACCTGCATGCTATTTTGGTACTTTTATAGTCTGCTTGCACATCATATCCAAGCTTTTAACAATAGAAATGCCCTTCTGTCCTCACAAAAGAAAAAATTTTGGGTTAGCTGTTTTTGGTTTTCCTGCCCCAAATACAAAGTGCATGGGAAAACTCATGCTAAATTTTTGGCTATCCCTATTTCACAGCTAGTACCTAGCAGCAGAGAGGGCTGTGCTCCACTGCCTTGTAAAACTATCTATCATTCCCCTCTGCAGCTGAACAGGAGACTGAAAATGTAACAAAGAGTTCACGGGTTTGTAAGGACTAGGAGAGATAACTCATCAAATACTGTCATGAGCAAAACAGACCAAATTAGTGATATTAATTGAATTTGTTACCAACAAAAGCAGAGCAGGATAAAGAGAAGTCAAATAAGACCTTGAAAACCCCTTCCCGCCACTCCTCCCTCCTTTCTGCCTCTACCACCTCCCCCAGCAGTGCAGGGAGACAGGGCATGGGGATCACGGTCAGTTCATCACAGGTTGGTTGTGCCGCTGATCAGAGAGAGGAGTCCTTCCCCTACTGCAAAGTTTGGTCACTCCCATGGGAAATAGCTCTCCATGAACTTCTCCAGTGTGAATTCATCCCACAAGAGACAATTCTCCACAAACTGCTCCAACATGGGTCACTCCTCCACACGGTGAAGTCCTCCAGGCACAGCCTGCTCCAGCCTGGATCACAAGTCCTACCAGGAAACCTGCTCTGGTGTAGACTCCTCTCTTCACAGGTCTGCAGGTCCCTGCAAGGAGCCTGCTCCAGCACAGGCTGGATCACAGCCTTCTTTCAGACATCCAGCTGCTCTGGCATGGGGCTCCTCCCCAGGCTGCAGGTGGATCTCTGCATCCTTTTGGTCCTCCATGGGCTGCAGGGGCACAGCTGCCTCACCATGGGCTGCACCACGGGCTGCAGGGGAATCTCAGCTCTGGCACCTGGAACATCTCCTGCCCCTCCTTCTCCGTTGACCTTGTTGTCTGCAGAGCTGTTCCCCTCACATATTCTCAACCTGCTCTTCTCTGGCTGCAATTACAACTGCACAATCACTCTATTTCTCTTCCTATCTTATCACAGAGGCATAACCATAATTTCTGATTGGCCCAGCCTTGGCCAGCAACAGATCCATCTTGGAGCCAGTGGGGATTGGCTCTGTTGGACGTGGAGGAAGCTTCTGGCAGCATCTCACAGAAGCCATTCCTGTAGCCCACTCACCACCCAAACCTAGCTGCACAAAATCAATACATTACCATGTGGCATGAGGAATTTATTCTTTCTCCAGAAGTCATCCCATGCTGCAGTGTCATGAATTTGGTGGTTATGATTCCAGTGTACTTACTATTAAAGATACTGCTAAAACCAGGTAAGTCGTGCCTGAACTCCCAAAGATCTTCTGAAAGGGTTCAAGTAATATGGGAGATAAAATTGATTTTCTATAGTTCTTCATGGAAGAGGTTTTGGAAACCAGAGTAAGTTCAACACCTACCAGCCTAGATTTTACCGGAAAGCACTTGAGAGAGCTCCTGTGTGCCTCAGCAGTCAGAAAGACTACTGGTTATAAGCAATATATAGTCAACAGAATATGCCCACAGTCTCTCTCAACTCTGTTCTGGGGTGTTGCGTTTCAGACAGAAGACTTTAGGATGTTAGCAGCCGGCAGAGGCAAAAGAATTTTTGATGGCTCCTGTATATACTAATACATTGATTATTCTCATTCTTTAGGGCTCATTTTAGACTTTGCCATCCAAATGGAAGCTGATAGATCTGAACAAAAAATGTCTCTTTTTTCTGGCACTTTATATTTCACTAACTGCTAAAATCTAGTCAATGTTAATCTATTGGTAATTTTAAGTGTAAAACTAATCCTGTCTAAGGTCAAGACATCTGAAATGGTAAGAGAAAAAGAAGGGAAAGATGAAGAAGAATGGGTTTCTATAGCCTTCAGCTTCCATAGTAACAAAGGGGTTTGTAACAAAAATTCACAGAGTACGTTTCAGGAGAGAATATAAAACATCATACAACATTTCAAAGGAAGTTGGAGATGTCAGAATTGCATTATCAGAAGAAATATGATTAAGGTTAATCAACAGATCATTTTTATTTCTGATGTTTTTTATCTGAGACATTTCTAACAGAAAGTGAGGTATTTTATTCTGTATAACCACATTTCCCTAGCAACAGATTTAGGCCCACCCATGACCAAGTAGGCATTCAGAGCCCTTCTCTCCTCTAGACCTGAGTCACTGTTGAAATTCCCCACATGGTATATAACAAATACCTTTTTTCTTGCAGATACTGTTTTCTCGCTATCTATTTATCATAAACTTTTTTCCTAACTTATGTGACTCACTTTACAAAAATAATGTCTTTCCTATTAAAATTTGACAAAATAAAGAAGTCAATCATCATACAATTAATTTTATGCAAAATCTGTGATTTTAATTACACAGTGTTTAATCAAATCAGGAATGATATTTCATATGTTGCATTATTTGAAGTTGAGCTGATGAGCAGAGCAACTGGAGGAGCCAGAAAACAGAGCAATAACAAAAAAGGTAGTTGAGATGAAGTTGCAAAGAAGTAAAGGCTGTGATGAATACTGAGGCAGCTAATCAAAAACGTAAAGCTGTGTGTTAACATTGAGTAAATACAAACTACTCAGTCAAGAGCTATCACCTGATGTGTTCAATTTCAATGCATTCTGAAAAGCAGGGATAGAGAAGAAGAATGGATATTTGAAGGGAAAGCAGATAAAATACAAAGTTCCAGGTATAACTGAGCCCTTGCAGATACCTGCTGAAAACAATGCCTGGAAAACAGATATGTGTTCAAGAATAAAAGATTTATGAACAAGATCAAGATCTGTGGTAGCTGGCAGAGCAAAGGTTAGATTAGATTAGATAAAAGGATTAATCCATGTTAATTCTGCTTTGACACAATCACAAAAAGTCACAGAAAGCCACCAACTTCAACAAAAATCAAGATGGTATTAATGTTTTTAGTAACAAAAATAAACATTCTGAAACACAACAAACTTTATGCTGCTTATTATTCTACCACATCTGAGAGGATGGACAGAGAAAAAAATACTACATGAATAAGCATGAAATTGCTTCTTATTTTATGTGGGTTTTGCACTCCTGTGTATATCTCTCAAATACATTTGAGGCATTTCCCAAACACATTTTATTTTTCAGGGTAAACTTCTTTCATTGCCTTTAAATTTGTTATACATTTGATACAACAGTAGGAGTTTTGTGGTCCTTATTTAAAGGCTTCACAAAGTATCCTGTCAAAATACTTGCTATCAAGATATCCCACTCTCATAAGTATTTTGTAGGAATCCTAGAATTAGCTCTTAAACAGCTTTCAATTCAAGAAACCAAACCCATCAAGGTAAGTCTGTTAACACAATATAGATATCTTGTTCAAACCAGGAAATTTCTTTCCATTAACTACCCACTGAACTGCCATCCACACACAATTCGGTTTCTTCCTTATGAAACAGGAACATGCATAATAGAGAAATAATGGGGAAAAAGTTCCTTATTTTCTATTATAATGAAAGAAAGGAAGCAAATGTTGTTTCTGAATAAAACTGCACTGGTTGTGGTGTTCAAGAAATCTGTTTTTCATAAGCAATGTTGGGCTTCACTGCCAAGAGCCTTGGAGGACAGCTGAGAGTGTTGGTAGTATATAACCTTTTTACAGAAACACTTGTGTTTTTACTTGCAATAAAGCTGCAGATATTTAAATTACTTTAGAAGCTAAATTAATAGCTCTTTTTTTTTTTTTTTTTTTGCTATGACCATGGATCTGCTACGAATTCATTTCACTGGACTCTTTTTGCATAACACATTTGGTTTGAATGTGACATTATTGTTACCTGCCATTCCTTATCTGCTTAGATCACCATCTAGATCACCATTTGCAGGAGCTTCCCACTTCCCTCCTTGTACAAGCTTCTTGCCATCTCCTGCATATCCTTGGCTGTTTTCTTTGTTTATATATGGATTCTGGTTCATTATTTGTCAAAAAACCCCATGGATTTCTTCGTCCTTACCTGTCTACTCTGCTATCAGGTACTTTGTCAGCGTTTTTAAAACGCCCCTACTGCTATTTGAAACAACACCCATAGTGCTTAATATTGGCAAATTCCCAGACATATTATGTGAAGCTTTCAATTGAAAGCAAGAGTCTCAATTCAGGAATATGCAGCAAGGGAACAAAATATCAAACTAAGTTGATCTCAAAGGTACAGCTGTGATGGCAGCTCATTTTCTTCAAAAGAAGCAAGATATTTGTTTTTCCATTGCTGTTCTGTGAAAGCATCTTTGTTCTAAAAAAGCTTGTTACAAATTTGAAAGAGCCATGACACAACATTTGGGATTTTTACACGTTAACATTAAAACTTTGTTCAGATACTTCGTGCTATGATGCAGACTTCAGCTTCTGTGGGAATGTTGCCTGGCTGATTGTTACGAGTTCCATTTCTTTAACCCAAGTTTCCTAATGATTTCCTCTATTTCCAGTTTTCAAACTTCTTCTGCATCTGTCCCTGACCAATACTAATTAGAATACTCTCTTTAAACTCTCATCTGCTCCACCAAGTGTTTTAAAGGATGCCAAGCACACCATCCAAATTTTGTGTGCAGCTTCTGCCATCTCCTGTATATCTGTTTAATCTCTGGCAGGTTTGCAAACAGAAGGAGAGGAGGAATAATGTTTATCAGCAAAACCAGTAAGAAAATAGCAACATTACAATCAATTGATTCTTCCTTCAGGAAGAAAAAAAAAAATCAAACCAAACCAGAAAACTCCTGTTCATTAAACACTAATTGTATAGCTTAGATATCTAGATGAAGAAAAAGCTTTTCCTTTTACACTGTGTTATTTTACAAGTGGCAAATATTTAATAAAAATGCAAGGTGAGAAATGTTTGAAGAATGTTCTGGCTTGGGAGATGAGTATTTTATTTACTTGGTGTAGGGGATTATGGTAAAGAGATTTCATAAAATTACATGAACAGGGACAAATTTCTTGGTTGCCCATCCTTTGAAATCAGTATTTACAGTTACTACAGAGATCTGTTTAGAATTTAGTTATGATTGTTTTTATGAGACCTTCCCGATCCTATTAAATGAGCTAAATACCAACTAAGGACTAATCCAAACCCCACTGAAGTTGTTTTGTCATTTATCTTCTCAGACAAGAAATCCAATCTCTCTTTCCTGCACAGGTTTCAGGTCACAATGAGCTTTCTCTTTCTTGTTTACAGGAGTTCTCCTGAGCTTACCTCACAAAAGGTTTCACTCCCAGAGAAGACCTTCCCTCCCATAAATCACCTTCTCTCTGCATTGGGCTTATGTGCAGCTTTCCTCAAAGATCCCCAAAGAGCCAAGAAGAACTTCCTGAAAAGGAAAGGAAGAAGGAATTTGCAGACACATGGAAGAGATAGTGAACAAATGTTAAACTTCAGTCTCATTTTCTGCTGCTGCTTTCTGAGGACAGGCCATGTTGATTGGCATTAGACCACAGACTGTCCTGCTGTTCAGAGAAAAAGCATCTAAGCAGTAATTCAAGAAAAAATGGCCGATTGAAGGTGCCACTATTTTTAGATAATAAGAAAAGAGTTTCGAATTGTTCAGAAGGGCTATATGACTATTTATGTTGTATGTTTCAAGGATACCAGAGGAAATAAAATTGTCCTACATGAGACCCAAAATCTGCAGTAAGTTCGTCTTTTAAAAACCAGCTTTTTCAAAAAAGCTATGTACAGAACTGTGACTCACCACTCCCTAAGTAGTTTAAGAGAAGAAGGTTAAAGTAAAAAGCAAAGAAACAAAGGCAAGCCTAGTGTCTAGCCTCTCACCCACATTTCTGCCTTGCTTCTTGTCTTCCCAGGAAAGAGTCAGAAGAGTTTATAATGACAAAAAATCACAGTCCTATAAAACTTTAAAGAGGCAAACAGAAAAAGCTACTTTGAATGTCTCCATAGCCCCCTCCCCCTTAAGGACTTAATCACTAGTCAAAAGTTTACTGAGCAGACTAATTGAAAATTATAGGAGAAGTGAAATCTAGCCTTATTTAAGTCAGTGGGAGTCTTATTATCAACACTGACAGCAGCAGAGTTGTACACAGGATGTTTACTCTTGCCATCCTGGTAAATAGCTCAGCACCTTTTTTAATGCTCATTGGGAGACTTTGTAACAGCCCAGAACACCAAAACTTACAGCCTAGTCCTTGCTGTGTTGTGTAGTCACAGTGAATGCGAGCACATTTGGATAGACAGAGGGGACAACAGCCACAATGTTTGTAAGACTGCTTGGACTTGTACAAATGGGAAGTATTAACAGACTTACATGAACAGTATTACTTATGCCTTGCATATAGGTAATCCCTAAATTCTATGCAGACTTCAGCTCTTTGACAATTTAAAATTCTATTTTGAGCTGTTCCTTTTTTATAGCCATCATTCTTGACTGTACAAGGGTCCCTTTAAAGCAAGAAACACAGTGCAGACAATTTTGATGCTTGTTTATATCTACTTACTGTAATTTTTATTCAAATAATATTGAAACAAAATTAAAATTCTAGCTTGAATTGTCAGTTTGATGTTTGCAGCTTTCAAAAAAGAAAAAAAGCTGCAGAGGATTAAGATTCAAGATCATAAAGAAATTGTGACAAAATATTTTGATCAGAAAGTAGATATTGTTAGGTATTAAAATTTGACACCTCTTTATTAAATAGAAAATGTGCTATGTGAATGAAAATACACTGCTTTCCTTTCCTATACAGCTATGCATGAATGTGCTTAAAATCCTCCCCCCTAAACTGGAGTAAGGAGCACTGACATTATCAGGACCAGTGTTCAATGAAAGCACAAAAATACGGGAGATCTTAAGCAACAAGCTCCTTGTCAGGGGAAGAGGAGGGGCAGGCACTGATCTCTTCTCTGTGGTGACCAGCGAGGGACAGGACACAAAAGAATGGCCTGAAGTTGTGTCAGGAGAGGTGCAGGTTGGATATTAAAAAGAGGTGCTTGACCCAGAGAGTGGCTGCGCACTGGAACAGCTCCCCAGGCAAGTGGTCACAGCACCAGCCTGACAGAGCTCAGGAAGCATTAGAACAATTCCCTTGGGCACATGGGGGGATTTTTGGTGTGTCTGGAGCACAGCCAGGAGTAGGACTTGATGACCCTTGTGAGTCACTTCAACTCAGGATATTCTCTGATTCTATGAACACAAGGGTATTATTCATACATATTTTTGCGTCATTTAAAATTCACAAAAACTGGGTCACAAATATCAATTTCATGGTTATTATTAAGATATTCATTTTTCTTATTGCTGTAACCCATACTTTTTACTCTTTAAAGTGACATTTTTTCAATAGTTAACTTTTGCCCTGGAAGGCTGAAAGATAATCTTTTCTAGATAAACATTTCTAGAGTGACTCTAGAAGGGCATTCTTGCTATAGGAACATACTCTGTAATTGACAGAGAGAAATAAAGGGCAAGCCAGGCACAAGGGAACTCTGTATTCATAGGTTCTGCAGATCGCATTTTCTCCATCTTTCTCTCTTTCTCTCTTTCTCTTCCTTCTCTGTTTTTCCATTTAATTTCTTCAACCACCTTTCTAGACAAAATCTTTATTGAGTAGAAGATGAACTCCGCTGTCTAGATTCTCATTACTTGGCAACAGCAGAAACAGCAGAAACCTTGCCCCTCTGAGGTTAGTAACTAAAAGGCATCTGTTCATTTCAGAATGAGTCATGATTCAATATATTAATTCAATCTATTAAAAAGGCAGGATATTTTGTGAAGGAAACATCCCTGTCTGTCCCTCCAGGAGCCACTCTGCCAGTCACACTCCCACACCTGAGCTGAGACTGAGGCCCCTTCACGGCCACAGCCCCACACTCACACAGTCACACCAGGCTTCTGAGCTGACTCAGCCCCAGGGCTCCCACAGCAGAGTCTCAGATGAACCGATCCTTAAAATAATTTAATCTTGGCGCAATAACTAAATAACACAAAACCAGTTCAAGTGGGTGTGTCCAAAGAGAGACCCCCAAAAAAAAGAAACTCAGGGCATTTATCCCCTGACAGTCCTCACAGACACAGGAAAGTCTAGAACCCTTGGCCCCTGCCGTTTCTCTGAGTGCCCGGTCCCCTGGCCGGGCCACAGGTCCCCAGGCCCTTGGTTGTGCAAAGGGTCAGCGATTCCTGGCCTCTTGCTCTGGGCTTGTGGTCTCAGAGCTCAGCCTGCAGCTCCCACTGCAGCTACCTGCAGAGATACCACACTGAATGGATCCCAAAACACTCTGACTAGGGGTTTTATTGCTTGGTTTTATCTTCTCCATTATCATAAAACTCCAAAATTTTTTGCAGTATTATCGTATTTAATACGACTTGTTAAAACACATAAATCTAAGTGATGTTTTCTTCAAAAGCTAACTAGTTTCTCAATAATGACCATATCAAGCTTTAGGAACAAAGTTTTTTTAATCTCAGTTTCTCAAAAGCCTTGAAAGCAGATATTGCTGATATACTTACAGTTATTCTATTTTCTGTCAAAACAGTTCCCAATGTTTTCAGAAAAACAAGTGACAGATGGGTTAATCAATTCTTATTTATTAAATGATAAGTATACCAGATTTAAGCAACAAGGGAATCTGTACTCTGTGTGTGCATGGAAGACACTAAATTGTGTTTTACTATGCTTAGTACTGTTTGAACAAACAACACTGTAGTGTTCAGCCAGTGTGAATTCATTTAGTCTATTGGGCTCTGTATCTGAAATTTTGTATAAAAGAAAACGTCAAGGGAAATGGTATTTTCACTTAACTTATACTTTTTCCTGGGCAGGCAGTGAAATACATTTGCTATATAGATTACAGCACTTCATTGTGGCAAGGCTTCTACAAATGAGGATAAAAGAAATAAACAGCAGTTTCCTGAATGGCAATTTACAAATGAATATAATGTTTCTTAATGGATATTATATTCATATATCTTCATATATATAACCCATGGTCATAGGTTATCCATTTTTTTATTGTGCTAATGCAACAACTATTACAAACTAGAATGCATGCCTGGATAAATGAATATTTAGCCAGTTGTTTATCTTGTAGCAAGATCTAAAGCATTTCAAGGTACAAGGATGGTATCCTAAAAGGAATGAACAAGGAGATCTTGGAAAGATCAGGGTTTGTGGTGACTTTTACAATGGATAACCAAGATGAGACAATTCTACAAGCAATTTTTGTGTTGTATAATTACACAGGCTCAGCTTGTTCCATTATATTTTTATTCCCTAATGCCCTATAAAACCAGATGCTCTTTGAAATCTTCTGCACTGATGTGGGAATTTAAGCAAAGTAGCCCATCTTCAATTCAATTTCTGATTTTTATGGGACAACAGAAAGGTGAATATAGGCATCATCTTCCAGTGAGTCTCCACATGATGATGTCAAAGCAATGAAGGGAAGTGAATTTAGATACTATCCCACTCCCTTAATGGCACACAATTAAAGCACAACATATCCCTGACTGAGTTGTCTTGCATAAAAATTAAGACATAGGTAAGAAAGTAGAGAGTACTTTCGTTAAATAAAAAATAACCACATTAATCTAGGAATTTTACCATAGTACAAGTAAACAAAGCTAATAATACATAAGTGACAACCATTCCAGTTGCATATGAAAGAGTTAGACTGCTGATGTGTTAAAAGTCTTTCTCAATTTTAAAATCCAGCATTGTTTAGGAACCTCCCCCTTCACCTACACCATTCCCTTCAAACAGAAATATTTCTTGGGAAGAGTGAAGACCTCTAAGTCTGTCTATGCACTTGCTGGAGAAAACAGTAAAAGGCAGCAATGCTGATTATATTAATTCTGAAATCTAGCAGTTGACCTATTAGCTGATTATTTACTACAGTTGCCCATAATTGGATTTATTCATAAAATTTCTGCTTTCTGACTGATTTGATTTTTCTATGACTATTTTAATATTGGTCTTAGGACAAAATTCACTTTTTATTACTTGTTGGACAAATATGGTGAATGCTAGAGCAGAAGAGACAAATACAAAATATGGAAATACTGAATTCTTTCTAGATCTATATCATACACAGATTTTATCAGTTCTAAATACCTACAAGAGAAACGGAATTTCAGGCACATTGGCTGCAATATTGCAGAAGGATCTCATTATTTTTTGCAGGAACCTGAGTATAAACAGAGAAGTTGCCAGGTAATCTTGGTGGAGAATTGGCCATTTAGAGACAAAGAAGCAGGAAGAGCTGGAGAACGGTCTTCTTCCTGAAACCACAAGAAGTCAAGTTTAGTCAAATAAAAGAAGGAAAATGAAGCAGGTCTTTTAAGGCTTACCTGAATCCTAGCTCAGAGGCAGTCAAGAAATAGAATCACAGAATCATTTGGGTTGGAAAAGACCTCTGAGATCCAATCCAGTCATCAGCCCAGCACTGCCAAGTCCATCACTAAACCACATCCTTAATTGTCACATCTACATGACTTTTAAACACCTTCACAGATGGTGACTCTACCATTTCCCCATTCCGGTGCCTGATAACCCTTTTGGTCTAACTGTTTTTCTTACCTACTTTTTCTCCCTTCAAGATATTGTAGCTGTCAAAAGATAATGCAGAAGATGAAGCTTTTTCTAAGGCACAGCAGAAAAACAGACAGTGACTATAGCAAGCAAAAAGACATTACTGAAAACCATTACTTGTGACACAAGCACCCTCTTTAGCAGCCAACACATGGCATGTATTTGCCTGCTGGCCCAAAGCATTTCCCTGCTGCTCCTTCTGCTGTGATGAACCACAAGAGCTGTTCTGATTCAGGAAGTTATCAAAGGATACAAACTCTTGTTTATACACATATCAGTGCTGTTGGAACAGAGCAGCCCCCAAGGAGAAATGATTTGAGCCAGTACAACTCAATTTCAAAACCTTTTTAAATGTCACCCAAGAAAAACTGATGTTGGAAGCCAGATACATGTGTGTCCGAATAATCTCCCTTCTGTTTCAGTCACAAGTGTGAGGAGAGTTTGAAAAGTAAAATGGAAAAAGTGGGAGTTCAGTAAAGAAACTGCTACACATGTTTTTTGGCAAAGCACAAGATACTCTGTGGGTTTCTTTGCAGAAGGTTAAGCACAGATGTGTTTATTCTCCATGACTTACCAAGTGAACACAGCTTTGGAACAAGGGAGATAACTTGGCTTTGTGCCAGTTCTTATTCTCCTTGAAAGAAAAGCTCATTGAGCACTACCTCTTCTCTGGCTTCCTCTCTTGTATTTTCTGTAGGAATAGGTGGTCTCATATCCCAGTTTAACTCATACAGGAAACTAGTGGGCATAGCAGGGAACCAGTCATAGTTTTACAGTCTTTTCCAAAGGAACAGCTGCCTGAATTACCTTTGCCTTAATGCTCTTTAATCATTAGTATACATATATGTAGGTATACGTGTGAGTGTGTGTGTACAAATATATATATGCATAGGTATGTGTATACATCTATATATGTTTAAATATGCATTCAGTTCTATTCTATTCTGAAGGAAAGGTCTCTATACAGGTAGACCCAGGCATTATGCAAAAAGTAGGGAAAGGTGATTGAAAGAGGGCGTGGTGACTTCAGGTGTGGCTCTCCCAGCCACAGTGCCAGGAATGCTTGGAGAGGCTGAAGCCAGTTGAAGTGCCAGAGAGGCCTGGAGAAGGCAGGGAGAGCATCAGGAGGAGCAACATGCCTGGGACACAGAGCACACAAGAGCAGAAAGGCAGCAGCCTGTCATGCAGCTGCAGAAGTGATGCTGCACAAGGCTGAGCAGGACACTGATGCCAAGGTGAAAACTCTGATGTGTCCAGAGAGGAGTGTAGGAGAGCAAGCTGCTGCAGACACAATGGGTCTGCCCACAATACCCTCTCAGACTCTCAGCTCAGTGACATGATGGGAAATAGTAACTACCTGTATAAAACCTGAGACCAGGCAGGCATCCTGGGGAGCTCAAAAGGTGAGTGTTCACCTCCACACTTGGAGACATGAACCTGAGTATAAAGCATGGCCTAATAATGTGTTATTTGTGTTGATACCCTGTGTTTTTCCATCACAGTCTTCTTTCATGGTGTAGAATACAGTCAGAGCAGGCATTCCCAAAGCTCAGAAGTGTCACACTTATCCATGTCTCTTTGAACCCTGACACAAATTGTTGAGCTGCTATTTGAAACTGCACAAGCTTGTGAAACGACTCCCCTTAGATCCTGTTCTGTGAACAGTAATACCCACAGATCTGCTCTCAGGATTGCAGTCAATTGGTACTATTTGGTATTGTGGAGTCATTCACAGAGCCAGTTTCCCTTGCTGCATGCCTGCCTGATGAGTCTCTACGATACTGTAATACTTGGGTTGCTACCAGTAGCTTAGATTAGAGAAAATGCATAGCCATTAAGAGCTTCTACGATGCATATTTCCTAATGAGATTTATTTAGTTTACCGCATTTTAGTTAGCTTCTAACCCACTGATTTTGAATGATCTCACACTTCTTTTCTCTCAATCTTTTTGCACTCACACAAAGAAAATTATGCACCTGGTGGTAACACTCATTTTTTCTCAAAAGTACCTGAGGTTTTGAATGCAATTTGGTTATAAGTCATTATGCCTTGGAGTTTTCTGGTTCACCATAATTTGCTTGGATTCTCCACAAGTCTTTAACTGTGCAGCATGCATGAATACATTCTGCTTCCCCAGCAGCTCCCCGTTTTTGCTTAATCCCAAGCTGTTTTCCTTCAGGGTTAGATTTTGTACACAAACAGAAGTTTTCATGACTAGAAGTAGGCTTTATAGACACTCAAGTGAAGTTTCTCAAAGCTAACTGGCAAGAAGATATGTGAATTCTATAAATACTATTGGAGACTTGTGCCTTGACTGGGGAACTTCAAATGCTTGAGGACTTTTCCATTTGCCTCTGATTAACTCTACCTGCCATTTATCCATACCCAATCTTCACTATTCATTTATCCCACAGGCATACTTGACATGAGTAATATATTCATAATAAATTTATTTTGGTTTTAGCTCTCTTTTGTATTTAAAAATTAAATTCTGAATACCTTTGAAAGCAAGAAACAGATACTTGTTATTTCTGTAAGCAATAAAAAAAGAAAACAGAAAGAAAGAAGAAAAAAAAAAAAAAGAGGCTTTGCAGGCCTTCATTATGCTTAATACATAATTCTAATACGTCCATCAAGATAAGCTTCTGGGCTGCTGTAATCAACAGTAATGGCCCTTGAAAAAAAACAAACATACAGAAAAGAAAATACTGGTAAAACAAAAGGGTTCTGGCAAAATGATGCAAAAAATATATTCAGTACAGTGTTATGCTTTACACAAAACTATGAATCTATGTAACCAATGCTTATCTAAGTGAAAGAAACATAGATAAATAGTATTTTAAGCTGTAACATAAAGTAACTAATATAACATAGCAATTCCAGAATGACTAAAGTTGCACTCTTTGGAAAACATGCTATTTGCCACTCCTGCCCCATACATGGGTCATGCAGGCAGGGACAGCTGTGAAAGACCTGTTTGCCTAAATAAAGAAATTTTGTCCTAGATTTTCAGATTGTTTACCTGCTTCTGATAAATTTTAATCTCTTGCTTTCTTTATATTTGAAGATAATGACTGTACTTCTGAGTCGGTCTGTATTTTCCTCCCTGTGGACATTTTGACTTTTCAGTTGTGACGGTAATAAAACTTAATGATTCAGTGGACTTAGTCTTCTAGGAGATTAGCCATCAGGGCCACCTATCTGTGTGGCATGGGCTTGCCTTCTGTAGAGATTGTGGTCATCTTTAGGCTTTTTTAGTGATTTACCCAAAGTATTTCCCACAAGTACTTTCCTCATGGTTGTACTACATAGCATGGTGTAGAAAACAGTGTGGTGACTCTGACACTTCTGCTGCCCATTCCCAGCGATCTCAATTTTTCCAACTTTATACATCAGCCACTCTATCATGACAACCAGGAAAACTTTGTTATCTTGTCAAATAAATTTTTCTTGTAAAAAACATTCAAATGATGCTAGTGTTTCAGCTGCTTTCTTCACCCTCCCTTTATTGCCATGTACTGTCCTTCCTTCTTACTTACTTCTAGGAAGTCACGACCATGTGATGGCTGGTACCAGCAACTGGAGCAGGGCTGCAGCCTCGGGAGCTTGCATGTCTGTGTGTCACCAGCTGGGGACACTGGGACGGGCAGCTCCAGGCCACACTGCAGGTCTGAGCCCAGCTGCTGCAGGATCTGCCTCTCACACATGTGCAACCTGTCCCTGCCTGTGGCACAAGGGTTGAAACTAGGTGACTTCCCAGGCCTCTTGCAACCCAAATCATCCTATGATTCACTGATCAATGAAATGAAAATTCACTGGTCAAGGAAACAGAAAAATTTGGATGGAGATTCAGATATTTCACATGATTGATAATACAGCAAAAGCATCATTGAGACCTAATTAAGTGTCTGAACCCTGCAGCTGATAAAGGAATATAGTAGTACAACCTAGGGTTGTAAAACCTCTGCTTATAATCAAGGTTGGGGGTTTTTTTTGCGTAATTCATTTTACTTCATGATACCTGAGATCATGGTGTTCATGGTGGCACAAACTGCACGAGATTTATGGAAAGGGTGGAATTACAGCTGAGAGTCTTCCATCAAATTATTTTTACAAGGCAGGTTTTATTAACACCAGTGGTATGAATCATTATAATGTCAGCTTACAAATAGAATGCATGCAAACAGCTAATTGCTTTTGTTTGAATGAAAGACTGTGACAGGCTTCCAGTTAACACAAAACTGTTGGCAGTTACTTATGAGATGATTGCTATGACTGTAAGAACTGACACAGACATTGATTCTGTTATGGTATTCACTAAAAATCCATTTAATTTAACACTGAGATGCATCATCTAGAACATAAATCAGACATCAGATGCTTCAGAAGTAAAGATGATAATGAGGCAGATGTGACAGGACTATATCTGTTGAATCTCTTTGAATGTGTGTTCTATTCCACTCTCACCTTCACTCCAAGGATTATATCTCATCAGCAGCTAAAAGCAGAAAAAAATTAAATTCTCTCTAAAGTTTCTGAAGTACCTGGGAAAATCTGGCTGCACTCACTTTGAATCATAACCTCCATCAAATCTTTATCCCAGAAATTGACTATGGTAATGCAGTGACAATTAGTGAGTTAGTACAAGCTTAGTGCATTTCTCAGAAAGTTCATAAGTCTTGAGTAGAAATAACAACACTTTTCATCTCACAATCATTGCTCTGCATAGAGATACAAATTTTAATACTCTTTGCTTCTTTTAAAAGCATAAATATCTGTAAACTTAGAAAGATGGAAGAGTAGAATAGAATAGAATAGAATAGAATAGAACAGTATAGCTTTCTCTCATCTTTTATGAAGGTCTGCTTTCATTCCCCAAATCCCTTTTTAAAAGGCTAATTAGTCAGCTATCAGTTCAGTTTTCAGTTAAAGGATGCTGCAAGCCTCTCTGAAACCTCTTTCCATTTCACAGGCATTGCTATGAGGTGAAGAGACGGGGTGTCAGTGGTTCTATTAATTTGCTGCATTGCAGTTCATGAATGATTTGAAGAAACTGAAGAAAGGTAGGATGCAAACAGCACTCTGTGTAAAGAAAAGCATGTCTTTCTTCATTTCATGTCCTTGTACTGCATTGCTTCCAACTGCTCTCAATTTCACAAGTGTTTGCTGTAGGCCGTAATTGTCAAGGTCAGCTTTTACTGTGTTTTGGAGTCAGAAACAAGAGAATGCTACTCTTTATTTTCAAAAAATCTTCCAAATTTATCAGGTGGATTTTAGCTTTAGATTTTATGTTCTTGTAAGGTCACCTTTAAGGTCATTTTGTGCAAGGCAGAATGTTCACTGACCAGTACTGAGAGGAATGAGAAAGGTGAAAAATCTAGAGAAAGGGGTTTTTCCACATTGCAAAATCCTGAAAATCCGTGGTGTTTCATATTAATTGACACAGCTTAAGATCCTTATATTGTATCTAAATAATTAAATGTTCACTGTGGGCTATTAATGGCCTGTTAGCATAATTCTCATACAGTATGTGTTTTTGCATGTTTTTGCTGTTTGTTTGCTTATTTGTTTAACCTGACCCATTTCAATTGTAATTTAATGGTGGGGAGTTGGCAATGCACCAGAAGCTTCTCAAGATCTGTTATGCATGAGGATGTGCTATTCTTACTAAGTGGGTCTGTCCTCACCAGCTGAGTTTAAAACCACTCTGTTTTGTTAAATCATATAAAACGAAACATTACTTGAACTACAGGAATAATAATAATAATTAGAAATAATAGTAATAGTAATAGCAATAGTAATAATAATAATATTAATAATAATAATAATAATAATAATAATAAACATTGTCATTTTTGTCATTGGTGAGATGGATATGAAGCTAAGCATAAATTTCCGCAGGACTGCCTGGTATATACTGGCTGCAATATATATCACAATGTAAAATGGAGCTTACTTATCCAAATTTAAAGTCAATCCTAATTGATAGCTCTTTAAATCATATGGCCATAAGTCCATGGTAAAGATAATAAGCATGAAATTCAACCCAACTTGTCTGTATGGCCATAAGATCTCATCTCCCTGAGACAAAGGCGGGAAAGAAAAACCACACCACTGCTGTGGTTTGAAATATTCTGTTGGGAAGCCCATTGGTTCACACTCATTTTTTCCAGTTCTAGTTAAGCTCTGGGAATTGATCTGGGTTTTTAAAATATTTTAACTTCAAAAACTTCACCCTTGTTCAAACACAGTGTGACATCTCTTTATAGTAGTATGGGAGACCAAGTCCAAGTCTCTTCCTTGATCATGCAGACATTCCTGTAGCTGGGAAATGCTCATCAGTGATACACCTGAGTTCTTCCAGTTCTGGAGTTCAGTCAAAGACTGAAGTGTTGCCTGCATAAAATTCACGTGAACTTGATCTCTAGAGTTCCCTAAGCCAATCAAAACTATAAGTATCATCAACAACTCTTTGAAAGAACTAGTCAGAGATGCTCCATTTTGCAATTAGTGTGTGTAATTAGATGGATGGGAGGGGAAGAACAGGTCCTCGGCTTCTCTTGCTTTAGTCAGATCCAACCTTCTCCTTCTTCAGCAAATGCCCCACAGGTGCAAGAGGTGGTGACTCCTAGCTGGGCACCTTGCCCCTCTCTGGGCAAACTTGTAACATTATGCTGTGAAAAGGGCAAGACTGGTGGTGCTGGGAGGGAAGGGTACTGGTTCTGTGAGTGTGCTGGATGAATTTGGTCCCTTGAGAATTTAGGTGTATTAAGTTTATGAAGTCTAATGAAACTGATTTCTTGAGCCAGACTTGGTCTAAGCATGTATACATCTATGAACACTGGAGAATTCAATTCACTTTGGTGTAAAAAACATACATTCTAAATTAAGCAGCTAATGAGTTATTATTCAGCAACATAATTCTAGACATGAATTCCTAAAATATTTTTAAGTTCTATATTAATTACTGAAAACCTTTCTTTCGATCTGGTCCCCTGTTTGTTTCAAGTTTCCAGCAAGAATTGGGGCATATTAAATCAACATTGTCTCAGTAGGAAATAAGCCTTCCAAAAAAATTCCAATCAATACTCTGGTCATCAATATTCAAGACTCCTGTGCTTACTGCATATTCAAATATTGACTGAAATGCTTTATTAGGAGAAAGTCTCTGCTTTCAGTGCAACTCTATACAAGAGTTTTGATAAAAGCTTCTAATCTGTATTCAGACCACCATATTTAATATGTATCAACTATTTGTAGTGAAGTCTGGGGGTTAATTGATTGTTTTGAAAACAAGAGGCAGACAATATTCTGATTAATTAGAGATTGAGAAAGTTTGCATATATATTGTTTTATATTTTCAGATGAAAACCCTCTCAGTATTCCCCCAAAGCAGCTGAAATTTGACATTTATGGACATTTATATTCTAATATTTTTAATTGTTGACTTTTTTTATATATTAAGTTTATTGTTAAATTATAAACATAACTTTTTCCTAATAAGTTGAAGTGAAATGAGAAACATTAGAACTACAGAAGAAATTAGCATACCTCAGAAATTCATTAAGTGTAACACTGTAATTTAAATCCCTTATACTGCCTCAAAAGAAAATCTACTATGCATTTTTACGTCTAGCTCTTCAGTTTTCTGGATGTTGCTGTTGAGCATACATAAGAGATTATGCATTCATCTTGATACACTGCTGTGTATTGTACAGAAATTAAATACAGGGCAAAGACAAACTCGCAGTTGCCTTGTGTTTGTGTTAAAAATAAGGCAGAAAACTCCATCTTGCAAAAAAACAGAATAGGATTCAACTGATCCTTTATCCTTTAGACAGATTTGTGTCTTTGGAAGGGTGTTAAAAATGATTGTATGGCTACTATGTAAAACTAAATTGGAAAAGTCTTCATTTAAATTTGAACTGTCTCTCTAATATTTGTATTTGCGTTGTCTACTTGAACAATGAAGGAAATTATCTGTTGTGATTGATAGCAGTCTGGTCTCTTTTCAAATGGACATTTTACAATCTAAACAGCTGTCATTTTCCAGCTACATGATGTAGCAGGCAGTGTGCAAGATACATGTTGTCCTTCTCCACAAGGTGTAAAACTATCCCTTATGAACTTAATTCTTTCCTGCATAAACTTTGCCCTCCTGGCTGTATGATTCAGCCTGCAGAGGGTGTAGGGCAGGCTCGACGTCAGCCTGGCTGGGGACAGTTTTATGTCACTGTTACAGCTACTCCACAGCCCCTGACTGCAGCCTCTGGGTTCTGCTGATCACAGACCCCCAAAGCAGGAAGGACAATATGTACCAAAACCCCATCTCTTATTTCTCTCTGTTGTCTGTCCTATTGCTCTTAACAATGCTCAACACACCCAAACCCAGTGATCTTGTTGTTGATAAATCAGGAGAGGTCTGATTTTTTGGGCTACTCTGCAGTTACACTGAGTTCTGGGCCTGCCTCATGGGCTGGTACCTGCCATGTGCTGAGGGTCTCAGGAGTCAGCCCAGCTGATCTCTGGTCTCTCCTGGCCCTGCAGTCTCTGAAGTGCTCCATCCATCACAGGTGTAACTGCAGCTGTTTCTTTCAAGGCTTCTTTCAAAATTCTTCAGTTTATAAACAGCTGAGTAATATCAGCAAAATAACATCAGCAAGTAATACTGTGTGACATCTGTACAGAGTAGTATGAAGGTATGATTTGAGCAACTGTGCTGTAAGTAGCTACAGTGAGTGGTAAGTACCATCTTCCACTGCTGGACTTTTCTGTCAGGATTTTTTTTTTTTTT
>VZTZ01039314.1:243686-283217 GCA_013400955.1 Drymodes brunneopygia
TTTTAATCTATGCTATCAGTATCTGTGTTCTTCTCATTCAAGCACCTTGGTAAAGTCACCCATCTCCTGTCTTGGGGCTGTCCAGAAACAGTCTGGTGTACCCAAAATGCTCTTTCTTGGTGCAGCCTTTTAAATGTACTTTACTCAGAGGTTACGACTACAGTGTTACTAGCACATAATTGGTTCCTATCTTTGAAAACTATCTCTAGAACTTTTGTAATGTTTATAAATTATTGAATACCAATAATGAAGTTTTAGCTAGGAAGCTTTCCACATGATCCACTAGAGCAGAGCAAATCACTGCCATGTTAACAAACCACAAAAATGGAGGTGGAACATTGCTTCCTCTGACCTAGACAGCCAATATCAAGCAAGATCCAAAAATTAAAAATTGTTACTGCTTTATGTGACTCTCTGAAGAAAAGGTGGAAGATGGAAATATCAAAAGATTTTTTTAAAATAGTCCCATAATGTTAGCTGTTGCTTTTACAATCACTTGCTCCACTATGCTGTGAAGTTTAATTTCCACAGGACACATAACTCTCAGAACAAGAAAATAATCAGATCTTGAAAAAGTATTTAGGGCAGTATTTAGGATTAGATTTTGCTTCTAGGTACAGCAATGCTACACAGTTAGATAATATTTTGTTTATATTGCATCCTTTAACCCTGTGAATTTTTCATAGGAGTAATATCTAGTCAAAACTGTGGAAACCTAACCTGAATGATTTTCAGATTAACTACTTTTAAACAGCTAGATTTCTAAGAAGTCCCTAGAAAATCCTGGTCTGTTGTCATCTTTCACTGCAAGGATGGGGTATTATTTGCTTTGTGCTTTAAGGGAGTGAACTGTAGTGTAAGAGAGCTGCACCTAAGCCATCTCAGTAATTGTTAGTAACTGAAAGGAAAGATATTCAAACCTCATCCAAATTCCTAGGTTTTTGTTTTTCATTTTAACCAGCAGAATCATCTGTCACTTTTCAAAGAAATATATTGGCAAGGGAAGTTCATCTCTGTGTTAATACATTTTCGGCTTTATCCTGAACCTGTTGCTTGAATAGCCAGACTGAGCCCACATTTGGTAATTTGTGAGAGATTGCTTCCAAAATGAGCAGGTGGCGATGTTATATAGGAGAGGTGGCAGGAGGCAAAATCAGGAAACAAAAAGCAAATAAATTAATACAAATAGTCAAAACACTGAAAAAAAAGTCTTGACAGCTGTCAGACTGCAGAACAGAAGAGACTGAATACAAAGTGACATAAACCAATTCAGAGCGCAATATAGAGTGACAATGTAATGACACAGAGGCAAAAAAAAAACCCCTAAACCAAAACTCAATTAATGTATCAGAATTCTGGACAAGGATTTATGAACAAAGCAAAATTTTAACATTTAAATAAATGGAGAAAAGTCTGCTAAAAATGTGAGGTTTTTGTTTGTACAGCAAATCCAGAGTGCCAAAAATTACTGAGAAATTGTGGTAGGAATCACAGTTAGCACTGATCAGAGGGGAGCGATCATCCTGTGGACCTGCTGGTGGAGCCCCCAAGTGTTGCTGGCCACATCTGCTGCCAGGGCTCACTGCTGGCTAAGGCTTTCCTTGCAACCCAGCAGGACCTCCAGCCCTTTCCCACAGAGCTGCTTCCCAGCTTTCTGTGCTGTGGGGGTTATCCCTACCCAGCTGCAGGACATGGGTTCCTGTCAGCCCATTTCACCAGCCTCCACTTATTGACTATTCCCTCTGACTTGGTACTGCCCACAAACTTGCCAAGAGGGCAACCCTTCCATTCATATAGGCCATTAAGTAGGGCATTATACAAGTACTGATCCTAGTATTGAGTTTGTATCTGAACTGGGATAAACAACCTTATCCTCTTTTCACTTTCTTTTGCAATTTAACAGGCATGTCTACAGTCCTTTTCTAGTGCCTTGACTGTGTATAGTAATTATTTGCTTTGTGTTTCCCGATTCAATCTTATGCCTCTCCTATAAACCATGACCATCTGTTCAAACTGGGATTGAGAGATATTACTTACATCCTGACTTTACCTATCAGTCTTGTTGATCAGAAAATAAACAATTATGACTGTGATTGAAAACCAGCCATCACTGTAGAAAATGTACATTATCCAGCAACAGGTTAAAAAGCAACAGGTTAAATAATAAAGCAACAGGTTAAAAAGAGATGCCTTTTCATATCACACTTTACAAGTCATGAAGTTCAGATGCCTGACTGGAGTAAATTTTTCCCTAAATTACAAATCAATACACATCAGTCTTCTGGTATAAAGAACAGTATGCTATAATGGTAATAAACTAATTTTCTTTGTTCGTAAACATGAAAAGCACACACCTGTTGAATCATTGATAGCTCTGTTAAATAATTAGACAGATTTTATTATTTTCTGACAAAACAATACAGGTACCTGTGAAAAAGCCTCCAAACATTGTGCTACATAAAGAAGAAATACGTGGTTTCACATCTTTTAAAAAATGCTCCCATCTTTTCATATAAACCACCATGATTCAAGAAAACATCTACTGAGGAAGAGCTAGGTGGGAAATCCAGTGGCTACAGGTGAAAACTGTAATGCAGTATGAAGATTGTGTTCATTACTCTAGAGCATTTTAACTAAGGAGTGAGCTGGTTTGGCATCCTCTCTCTGACCACTCACACTGTTTACATTGGCACATCAAACTGGAGGAGCAGAACCACCCACTCAAAAGTACATAAAAATGTAAACATTAAATTAATTCTTTTTGAAACAGATACATTGGTGACTATTTCTACTCTGAAAGAGGATGTGTGGCCTTTGCCTGGCAAAGCACTCAGTGGTCTACTGTGTCTAGCAGTGCATTTGAATGTGTATTGTGCCTGTGAAACATCAAAAGCCATAATACAGCTTAAAAGCAGATATTTGTGCTGCTGAAGGTGTTTAAAATAACTGCACCAGCTGATTTTAATTTGTGATTATATTTTCTGATCAGCAGTACCAGTTTCTCAAATGTGCTGCTCTTAAACAGCAACAGGAAATTAGTCTACTCCAGGACTCCACTGCACTGTCCCTATAAAACATCTCCTAGCATTTAATGGATGTTACAGTAAAGAGAAATATTTTAGTCTGAATCCTGCTTGGGCCGTCTATGGTTGACATGACTGGACAATGCGTCCTTTTAAATATCATTGTTTTGAGCAATATAGCCTGATTTATCATTATATCTCCAATAATATACTATGGCAATTAAATTATTCTTTTTATTTTCAATTTTTTTAAGGTATTTTGGCTAGGTATTTGTCAATACTGGATGAAGATGATATTTACTCTGCCTACATTAAGCATTTCAGTTTAGATCCCTAAACTGGCAGCCTGTTTATCCTAGGATCTCTCTTCTGTGAGTAGTGAGACAGAAGCATTTTAGATAACTTCAAGCTTGTCTTCTTACTGCCTGAAATTAAGCATGTCTGTCCATAAACTATATGAACAGTTAAAAAAGACTAGACTTATAACTCAGGGTCTTAATTGTATATGGCATGAGTACTCCCACTATCTCGAAGGAAGTGAAATAAATGTTGAACTGTTTTCACTCTAAAAATAAAAAAAATCCTCCCAAAAAAAAGGCTTTGAAGCTTGCTGGTCATGTAATTGGTATATTTTCAGTTTATCTTCTTTTGGGTTTGAAAAACCCAAAGTGTTTTATTACAAGAACACAGGAGGCATTAAGTTCTAGGAAATCAGTAGTTTCAACCAGTTTTAAGTAATAGCTTCTCTTTAAAATTTCAGACATGATAAAGCCCAACAATATTTTCATAATTTTGTGAACTACTACAGATTGATGTGCTATTCCATTCTGCCACAAGAAAACAGGAAGGTAAAATAATAGAATAATAATAAATTAAGTGATTTTGAAAGGATAATCCCACCAATAAATATTTTCATCTCAATGCATCTCTCTAGGAACAATTTCATTTGCAAAAGAAGAATTAAATCAATATAGCTTTCTGAAGAACAATTGAATTGATGATCAAAGGTTTAATGAAAATTTTACTACAAGGTTTTGCACACATCATCAGTCAGGTTGACAGCCCAAATAAATAATCCAGTTATTTTTAAGAATGTGAGATCTCAGTCTTTGGAATGACCCAGTTTTTTTCCAGTATCATGACATTTTAAAAGAATGACATGTTTTTTATGCTTCATTCAATTTATTTATCTTTTCATTTCCTGATTGTCTGAATGTCAATTCTGTGCAAATTTGTTCTTTGAATACTCTAAAAAGAAACCAAAAGCCCAAACTGTTTATTTTTCCACGTTTGACAGGTTTTATAAATAAATTATCTGGAAAAAAATCGACTCACACACCTGCTTTGGTTTGACATAATATAGAGCAACCAGATATACTTAAGGACCTGGATTTTTTATTATATATTACTGTAAAATGTAGTGGCTTATTGCAGACCCAGGAGAACAAACAGGAGCAATACAGAAAAGCTGAATTAGGATATTGGCTTTCCAGTACCGTGAGACTGAACCAATGGAGATAAAATAGGCTATAGGATTTCCAGGTCACCAGTCATCAAAGAATATTTGACAGATCCTGGTCTGTTTAAGAATCTGATATAAGTGGTTTTTATTGCTTGCAATCTTTTTTCCATTTGCTTTTATTACAGTAGGAAATCAGACTTACAAGGTAGCATCTGTTTCCCTGAACAATCAAATTAGGTTTGTTTGACATATTATTAGCTTATTCTTTTGAGATTTACTTTTCTCTTTTCTAGGGTTAGAAAAGAGGGCACAAAGCACTGGTTCTAATACCAAAGTACTTGATGGCAGACACGTGTTTGGTGGAAAACAAACAGACTAGAATTTTGTCACTATAATACAATCCTTAAAGTGTATTCCATAGTCATAAAGTACAAAAATTTAAATGAAATATCTTTAATTTTAGTCAGTTTTAGTCAAACGAAAAATCTTGCATTATAAAAAATACTTTAAGTAAAAATATAGAAAAAGATACTATTGAGAACAGTGAAGAAAATTTAAGAAGTGATCATAGCATCCCTAGTGGCACATTATCACTAAAACATTTAAATAGTGACTCTTAATGAGAGACTTGCTTAAAAGAATGACTTTCAGCATATGGTGGTGGTTCATTTTGTCTAGAAATTGTAAGAAAGGCTTTTATAAATGAGCAAGATATTTAACAGAAAACCATACAAATTTCCCAGTTGTATATGAGTTTCTTAGCCCTTGCTGTTAGGTATAAGAGCACAAAGATATTTCAATCCTAAATATTCTCAACAAGTTGAAAATGTGTCCTGTTTGCAAAGCTCAGGCATTTGTCTCTGAAGCACGCTCAGGGAGTGTAACCTGCAATCAGTGCCCAGTGTGTTATTCAGGAGCCTTTTTCATGCCCCCATTTGTGCCTTTCCATCTTGTCTTCACGTGCTCTGCTCGCCTATTGGATGGTTTGGCAGACATGAATAATTCCCACCAACTGCCTGGCCATGCCCATCTCAGTTCTGAAAAGAAACCTGGCACTCACAACCCATTTTTTCCTGCTCAGTCCCCTCCTTGGTGTTTTGATGTGTCATCACACTTACCAGTCTGCCTCAGGAATTCAGGAAAATACCTCATCTTGACCTTCACATTGCTGTACACAAACTAACGCTTGAAAAGCATAGATTACTTTGACTGGCCTTCTGCTTCTGCCACTGGAAGTGGATTTTTTTGCTGAGGTATAATGTGCTTCCCATGGCTCTGTGCCCTTTGGGAGAGACACAGAGTCAGTCAGCACTGCTGCTTTTCAGCTGAATGCTCTCTGATGGGTGACCAGTGGTGAGTTGTCTGCACATTGTACTATTTAGGCTTTTTTTAATGCAAGATTTTGCCTTAAAATGGTGACTCCTTTTTGTCATCATTCTTTAGCGAGTGAGGCAAACAGTTGTAAATGTGTCATAACTCACAATCTCACAGGTCACAGCTGTGCAAGCTTCATGTCAAGGCACAATTTGGCCTTTAAATGTATAAACATCTGAAATGCAATGCATCTGAGGAAAAGGGCAATTGTAAAGGAAAGCGATAATATATTCATTTTGTTAAGGCAGTGATGACTGGCAGAACCTTAGAAAACAGCAATTTGCCCACGCTTATTGCCTGGCTTAAATCTCTACTAGATTGGGTTTCAGTGTACTCACTGACAAGGATGGGGAGTCTTGGAACTTCAGTTGCAGGAACTGCAAATTTTTATAGAACTGGGCTTGCTTTCAAGATATACCTAATAAAAGAGATGAACTAAAACAGAGTTTTAAAAAGAAGAGAAAAAGAAAATAGAGAAGTTGGTTTATTACAGCAAACCCCAAAAATGCAGGTTTCTGATGAGGAAAATATTTGCATTTTGAATACCTACTTAAATTTTGGACACTATGTATATACCTGTGAAGGATGCAGAAGCTCCTGCTCAAATTCCATATGTAATATGTTTACACCATTTAAATATATCTGACATAGGTCCTTTAGAGACCAAACTTCAATTCTTGCATGAACTGGTTACCATGGGTCAAAAGATCAAATTTCTAAAAGGTAACATATTCTGCCTCAAAATCCTAGGTGTCATAAAGACACGGGGAAATAGGAATCTAAAGATGAAGCTTCCAGCTATTTCCAGAACCTGAAGTAATATTTGATTCAGTTCTACTGTTGAACATGGATAAAAGTTGAAGATGGCATTTATAATTTTAGACTGATTCAGACATTTTACGAAGGCTTTCATATAGGTAACTTTTCACCTCAAACGTAAAAACAGTAACTTCCATGAAAAATTCATCCAATTATTATAACAGGGAAAAAAATTGAAACTGACACTGTTACATATTTAATGGCATCAGTTACAGTATGGTTGCCAGCATGCCATAAAAATTAAAACAGGACTGTGCAAACATTTTAATTTAGAAAAAACAAAAAGTAGTAAACACTCTGCCCAAGCTTCAAGGATATTTGAGACCCCCAATTAGTGACAATTGTGCCTGCATTTATATATTACATGTGAAAATATAAAAAATCCATTAATATTTACCCAAATTTTGGGTTACTTTTTTTCTGTGAAAGTGTCTAAAATAGCAAACAAACAAAAAAACGAACAAAACATCAAAAAGGTCTGGTGTTAGTTCAGAGGGTACAGTTACTTAGAGGGCAAAGTTTCATTCTTTTCAGAAAAAGATAAAATAACTCATGAAAAAAAAGTATTAAATTAATAGTTTTCTATTCATTTCAGTACTTGAGACAACAGAATTTTACAGAAATTTGATCTTTAGAATTACTTTTACAACTAATAAGATTTATATTTTTAAAGTATATACCAAATGCATGCAGTTATATCAGAAATGTATTCAATGGCTGTAGATTTAGCTGATATCAGTATCTCACCTTGCGTAGTGCTGCAAAATTAAAAGGAAATTAATGAAGAATAACAAATTGTCATCAAAGCAAACCAGAAGTGACCAGGTTTCACTGGAAATAAAACATAGAAAAAGCATTTAAGACATAAAATTAAAATAATAAAAACCAGATTGCAGCTACACTTAAATTCTTGTTTATTGCTGTAACTTGGGCCCTTTAGTTTCCTATCAGAAATCATGGGTAGAAAAAGGTTGGTTACACCGGAATGAAAGAAACCTTAATAGAAACACTGACTGAAAGATGTGTTTCCATATTTAACAAAGCATTCAAATAGGAATTAAGAGGGGATAATATACACTTAGCTTCTTTCAGAGACAAATAATGTCTGGCAGCAACAGGGATGAACACCAAAGAGGCTTGGAGCAAGGACAGGAGCTGCTCATGGTCCCTTATAGACTTGTCAAACAGCTTCAAACTGGTAAGTTTCTTGCTTTTGCAGACCTACTGCTGCATGAATGTCAAAGAACTTTTAATATCTTGATTGAGCATTGATGAATATCTTGTTGGTAGTGCTATTAATATCTTTAGGTAATACCGTGATAAATGATCTAAAAGATGTCAGATAAAAAAAAAATTCAAGGTGTCCTTTCTCTCCTAAAAGAAATATTACTTCAGTACCTTAGGCAGAAACAAAAGAGACCACTGGCATTTGTTGAACACATCCATAACTTGTAAATGCTAAAGAAATTTTGCAAAAGACGAAGTCCTAGACAAAATGGTGAAGAGAAAGTTTGGCCTTGTTCTGCCTTAATTGCTTCTGGTTTGTATTGGTTTAAAACTTACGTGTACTGAGCTTTATACATTTCAATCACAGTAGAACAATATTTTAAAAGTGGAAAATAGCACAGCAAGTTTTGTTTCAGTCAGTTCAGGCCTGGTCTGACACAGCGTGAGGTGAGAAAAGGGAGCACCATCCTTGCTATGTCAGGCAATAGGGGTATGAGTGTCAGACTCGTAGCTCCCAAAAACCCCTTTCCACCTCTTGTTTACTAGAAGAGAGATCCAACATTGTTTGCATCTGATTTGGATAGTTGCTACCAGCAAGGTAATTATAAATGGCTATTTTATAAAATGTTAACATTCATTCTGATAAGGTTAGATTATTATAATTAGCTTGTTCCTATACTGAAATTCAGATGGTGTCTACTGTTTGTGTTTTTGATGCTAAGAACTATTCTGGAAGAGACTAGATGGTGATGATATTACTGGGATTTTATTTGTTTATTTTATGAGATTACATAGGACAATTATATCATCTGGCTCATGATATGTCTTACTCCAATTGAAAGTTCCAAAGTAGTTAATACTCTTGGCCATAAATACTTTTAAATGTATTTATAAAAATTAAAGACAGGAGGTTTTGTAGTTCTCATGTACTTTTTTTTTCTTTACAGAGAGATGTTAATGAATTATTCAGGAGTTTTAGCGTTAGGGTTTCTTCTTTTGTTAGACTATGAGATGTCAAAATTATCAATTTTAGTCATGTCTTAAGTGATAGCAAGTAAAACTGTAAAAAAACATTGGCCCATCTGACATTATTTTATAGCTCCAAAATATTCTGGAATAAAAATATCCTTATCAATTTTAGCTTCTTGGATTTTCTTTCTTAAACAGTAAAATAACTGTCATCATTAGCTTCAATTACTGAATTTATCTGCAGTGGAGGTGGTGTCCATAACTTGATAAGGTTCTCCCTGGGTTAAAAGCGGAGGACTTACTTTGGCAAGAGGATTATATCAAGTCACGTTTGCAAAGGTTAATTTCATGTGGAGAAGATCCACAGAAATGATTGCTATCTAAGCCTTTAGATGAGTCACTATGATTCTTTTCCCTTCCCTCCTGGTTTATGGATTTCTATGCAATTAAAAGTCAGACATTCTGAACTAAATCAAAGCTGAACCAGTTATATAATGTCTGCTTTTACAGGCTCTGCATTCTGGGATCTGGCCCAAAGTCTTTTGGTAAAATCCCGGTGCTGGTACTTCCTTTGTAGAACATTATAAGGCAGGAACATGCACTAGAGTGCAATTTGGAAAAACATCTTAATTTCTAAGTGCAGGTAAAATGGAGATAAAGTCTTCATCTTTTTTTCTTCTTCTGACAGAATGAAGCAAATCCAGCAAGAATGGAAAAAGAAAATTGAGAGCTGTTACTCAATAGATGCAATCACTGGTTAAGGTAACTGACACATTATCGTGTGGTCTCATTAACAGTTTTTGAAAGATGTTGGAATTTTCAAGTTTTTAAAAAATGTGAAATTTTTAATGAAGATATTTTGATATTGTTGTTGTTGTTGTTGTTGTTTTTGCTGTTATTTTTATTTGGGGGAGTTTTTTGCCCAAACCCCAAATATCTGTCTTTTAACAGCATGAATTTATTAACATATTACTGATCTGGAGACTAATAATGTATTGTGACAAGGTGCCTTTAAAGAATATATAAATTCATGTGCCATTAACAGTCCCTGTAAAAGCCAACAGACTGAAAGACCACTCTGAAGAAAGAACATACCCCTCAGGTAGGTAATTTCCATAACACCGCGACTGTTGATTTGTAGCTTCAACTCAGCTGATTTCCTAGGAGGAAAATGTTGAAATGGATAGAGAAATAAGCATAAAGGAAAGGAGACTCTCACTAACTTTCAGATAATCTGAAAAGCAACCATTAAATTTTTCACAAGTGCTAGGTAGCTGAACAAGAGTAGCACTACCAGCTAGCAGATGAATAAGGATGTTCTGCAGATAGGATGTAAGGAGCAGGATTACCAGGTTGGGTGTTGCAGCCAGTAAATGCATCAGAGAAATCCCTTCCTGCACTGAAAACAAGTTGAGATCTTGTGCATTTTGACTTTGCAGATTCTTGTGTTTTCACAGGAGAAAAAGATAATTCAGGTCAGAAGTGACCTCTGGTCACCTACTCCACCCCCCTACTCCCATCTTGTTAATTCTTTTTCATTTCCTTTCTAAGTTATCAGATAAGGACTTGGCTTTTTGTTTTCCTCAAGTAAATTTGGTTTTTTCTTTAAGATGCTTCCACTCTGCAAAGATGGGACAGTTAAGTGGCAGGGCAAAGAGTGCAGTTCCTGTCCACATGGGGAGACATGAGATTACTCAGTGTTAAACTCTTGTAGCTATTGCTGGGGCATATAATGAACAGACTAATTTCACAGAATCATCTCATAACATCAGTTATTTTCAACAGAACTTACAGAATCTCTTCCGTAAGGTGTATCCTTCAGTTGGCAAACAGGAAGTATTGCCATAATTGACAATTCCCTGGCTTTTAAAAGCATGTGATTGAAACTAAGTATTTTGCCAAAGTTCATCTGGTTTTGTTTTTATCTTCTTTTATTGATCATAGCCACTTACAGTGCTTTTTTTTGCTACATAGCCCCTTTTAAATTAAGCCAAATTTTATTTGGTGGCTAATGTTGGGTTAATCGAAGCACTTCACTCAGCAGTGAGAAAGTTGTGCTACAGTGTTCCAAAAGTGACTGTGCATGAGACAAAAACACTTTGCTTTTATCAGCTTGAGATTTGCAACTCTTATTTTCCCAGGATGACCTATTTCTTCTATTATAAAAGCTCGGCTCTTACAGTGCATGATTCACATTCTGTGATTTGTGACTGTTTTATATACCATATCCCACATCCTCTTACTCATCAGCTTTACAAAACCAAGCACTGAAATCCTGACTGGATTGAACTCAGTGGGAGTTTTGACATTGCCTTCATTAACACTGGGATTTCACCTGGGATCTTAGTAGCCTTTAAAAGAAAGAGTCTTTGATCTTTTCTTTTTGGAGGGAGAGGGAGGAAGAGCACTGAGACACAGGGTGATAGTATTTATGATTTAACTAGATGTATCTCTTCCATTTATGAGACAAAGCAGTCAGTAGAATCAGAGAGGACTTAAAGGTGAAGTAATCAGACTTTACTAGGATGGGAATACATTGTCTGTAATCTGAATAAAGCTTTCTTTTGCCAGGATCTGTAAAGAGCTGGACTTAAGAAATCACATTGACTCATTTGGCTTGCCATCTTACTTATAAGCATAAATAAGTTATAAAGAAAATTTAATTCTATTCTCTATTAAAGAAAAGTCAGGCCTGGTTAATAAAAGTTTTAAATTAATCAGAAGTGAAACAAAATTATCCAGAGTTTTAACTTTAGCTTGAAATGAATGCAGTTTCCATTCCGCATTCATTCATCTATGTCCCATGACTGATGGATCACTTTCTTTCCTCCCTGTGAGCGTGAACATAAGGAGTGAGAGCCCCTCTCCTGCTGGGTTGCTGTTAGAGAGTTTTCTAATATCCTTCACAGTATTTTGTGTACTGTACTCCCATGCAGAGGCAGCAAAACTTATTTAGGGTTCCAGAGTAGGAGGTGCAGACCTAAGAAGAGCCAGCAGCATTGGCTGCATGCTCAGCACACAAGACTTGGCCAGTGCAACCATATTCCTAAAAGTGATGTCATCACCAGGATCACACTCTAAAACACCCTGCTGGAGCATGCTAACAGGAGAACTACTCCATTGCCTGTGTGCTGATGGAAAATTGCTGCTTGGCCAGTCCTATGACTGATTCCTTATTTTCACTCCCTTTTCAGTTTGTCTGTCAGACAATACACTGAGACTGAATAGCAGTGCTGTATTGTTGAGCTCACGCACAGAAGTCACATCTGACGGTATTAAAGAAGTGTCAAAATTGAGCCTTAGGATGAATACAGCAAAATATGTTTTCAACATTAGGATTAATACATCAAAATATGTTTTCAACATTAATTCCTCAAACACAGTCAGGGGAGTTATATCTTGAGTGATTAAACAATGAGCAGCATTCAGCATGAGGTAAGCAAGCTGCCAGCAGCTCCCCAAGCTGAGTAGGTTGGTCTCTATTGCTCCATCTGTTTTGCTAAATTACATTGCTTTGTGACTCAGCCATCCCATGCTCTGACCCCTCTCCATTCCATTCCATTCCATTCCATTCCATTCCATTCCATTCCATTCCACACCATTCCCATTGCTTTTGACAATTACCTTCCCTCAACCACAGACATGTACATAATGTGTATATAAATACCTCACCAGCTTTATTAAACTTAGCCACATACAATGCCTCTGAAATACTAAGGGTTTCCTTATCTTGTAGATAGAAATGGAAGTCCACAGATAGTTGATTTTGTTTGCCTCCCTTTTGAGCCAGGACAACAATGTGACAGAACAGAACCCAGTGGCCAGTGACAGGAAAAGCCACCAGATTAGGGATGCAAAATGGAGGGAATGGGGTTTTGATTCTGGGGCTGCTTGGTTTTGAATGACTGTGCAAACTGTTACGACTTTTCCCTTACAGTCAGGTCAACTTTCCCTGCTCCAGTGGAGATAGCACTCAGTTTGTTCTGAATGCCAGTTCTGTAAATGCCTGTGACATGTGTAGCGCTCTGGCAGCAGCTGAGACTGGTGACCTGGTGGGCCATAGTGGAGAGCCCCTTCTCACAGCTGCAGAGCAGGATGAGGGGTGGGATCTGGGCACCCAAACTCTCAATCCTGTCAGCAAACGCAATACCCAGGTGACCAGAAGCAGACCTTCTGGTGGTTGTTGGTTAAAAAGTTCAGCAGGTTTTTTGACCAAAGAAGTCAGCGTTTTTGTCTTATCTAGGTACCTTCAGTGTCCAGCAGCAGCCAAAAAAGACAAGACATTTTCAGGATCAGTTTTGGATTCAGCTGAAATCCTGTACTAATTTTAGTCTCTAGCTTCATTGATTCTTCTCTGTGATGTGGAGAAAAGTCTTCACTCTGTCTTACAGTTTGGGAAGACACAAAGAAATTGCCACAGCTTGTAGCCATTGTAAGGGCCTGTGCCAAAGCCCTACAATTACTTAGAAGTCCTTTTATTGATTGAGTAAACTAAATTCAATTACATATGCTTCAGTGACCTTTAATAACAATTCAGCTCTTTCCCCTAACAGGTTCTTGATTAACATTACTTGTAAAATTGAGATCTTGCCTTTAAAGCTTATAAAAAACCAATGCTTTTAAACTCCCTGAGGTGCGTGGACAGCTTCTATATCCAGATTTCCCTATTATACTCAGGATTCAGGCACTAACACTTCGTAATACCTTGTTTCCTGGCTTTCCTGGAGTGGAAGCATGTAGGCTTTTTGTAGGAAGATGTGCATATTTCATCCTTCTTGTCCGAGTCCCTGGGTGAAGAAGGGAAGAGCACTCAGGGGCCTACAGAAAGCCTCAAGAAGTTTCTGGAGGCAAACATCTTTGCTCCCAACTGCAGATCCTGTTCTGGAGAGTTAAAAGTGGGTGGCAGCAAGGGGGAAGAAGCAGGAAACAAGGAGCCTTGATCCTCTTCTTGGGATACATTTCATATTAGCAGTGGATGAGAAGCAAGAAACAGTAATGACTTTGGGAGCTTGACCTGTATGCAAGACTCAACCTTACCATCTAACAGATTTAACCACTAATTCACTAATTCATATTCCTTGCTTGGTTTTCCTCTAAGTCTTAAGTATGCTTTTGAGTCTGGCACTTAAATATATAAGACATACTTAGTAAAATAACAGGTATCTGAGGGGCTCAAAATGATAATTGTTTTGACCTATCCCACAGTGATGGTTGTAGTTATTCAGAAATCACTCCAGTAAGTGGCTGCAGTAATTTGTACTTTTGATGTGTGCCTGCTGAGCATAGCCCTTATCTTTGACCTTGGCATCAATGAAAGCATGGTTTTATGACATAGATCAGCGTGTTTGAAATTATTACTTCACTGACCTCTATTTCCAATAATGGAGCATATTTTCTCTATGCTATAACATCAATGGATGTTCTACATTGTACTCCTCATCAGTTACAAGCAGCTCTTTTTAGCTCTTCTATGCATTTTCCTTGGTTATATTCTGTGTTATTGGTTACACTATAAAAATTTGCAATCAGATCTGCTGTCTTATTTTGCCTTTGCTCTTATTTTGCAATGCAGGGCTGAATATGATCAGACCACAGGTTCTGTTGCATTTTGCTTACACCATTTTGCTCTCAAAACCAAAATTTACTGCACTTACTTTAATGCATTTGTAATGTAGAAACACTAATCATCCCTCCAATACCAAATTTTATTTGTATAGTTCCAAATTACAGAGAAGTCCTAAAGGTATTTTCCAGAAGTTTAGAGACTAAAACATCCCTCAGAAAATAAAATTAAAATAAATTGTATTTGCTATAGGTACTTTCCTTGTGGGAGTTTTGATGCAAATTATCTCGGTCAGACCTTTTACAATCAGGAAAAAAAGCAGAGTAATTATACTCTTATGCCATGAGTTACAACTGGTACAACTGATAAGGAGATCAGTTTTCTAGCTGAGAATAAATCATGGTTAATGGTTATCCATTTCAGTTATTACACATTTGTTGGTTATTCTTGTCATTTGGTTTTCTGTATTTTCAGAAATTAAATCTTATGCATAGGGATTTGAACTGTTGCCTAGAATATTGTTTCTAACACTGTTTGATCTAAAAAGATAATTTAACACTGTCTGTGGATCTGGATTCATAATTTCCTGAGAAAAAATTATTCTCCAGCCCCATATACAATACAGACTTTCATTTAAACACTTCCAATGTGGTTCATGATGTTACACAAGTGCTTACTAGGCTGCCCTCAATTCCTTTACAGTACTTTTGAGGACATGCATTTAATTTTTTCTGTGTATTGATCCTGAAACAATAACACATGAAGCAAACATTCAAGTTTGCAAAGACTCCAGGAGGTAGAAGCGAATTGTCTGGGTACTGCTGTATTGTGAAAATGCCTTCTGTCTGACAGTGGGGAATCCTCAGACTGTGTCCTGGCCCACGTTTCACACAATTTGTCTTCCTTTCTCCTGCCAAGAAAAAATGTGGGGAAGATAATCTGGTGTGATAGATGTGTCTTATTAGATGGATCGAGTGGGAGAACTTGAATGACTGAATTAGGTTAATGAGTTTCAAGGAAGACCATTATCAAAATAATGAACATACAAATCCCTAGTGAAGAGCGAATTGGTTAGGTAGGAAAAGATGCAGCAGTATCAGCTATATTTTAGATACTTCTACACTGGAAAGAGAACTATAGCAAAGTAACAAGAACAAAAATGTGCACATGTAACACATCTAAGAGTGTAAGCAATGTTATTTCAACACCAAAACTATCACTCAGTCTATCATTTCTATAATATTAGTGCTGGTGAATAATGCCACCTTTTAATAAATTTGAGGTAGAATTTATATATCAAGGTTATATGCACTTTCACTGAATCCAAAGTATAATGTCAAAAAGACTCATTAGATCTCAACAAAATAATAGAAGGAAAAAACCCAAGAATATTGCCATCAGGTATGGTCTATTTCTGGCTTCTAAATTAAAAAGATCAAGTGGAAGAAACCTTAAAAAAAAACGAAAAGGAAAAAGTGTTAGCAGCATCATCTGACAGAGGGGCTTTGATGTTAATGGCAGGTTTCTAACTCCTGATTTCCTGATGAAAGAGAGTAAGACTACACTACAGGAAGCAGGACATATCTTTAGATGCAGAAAGTTAAGACACAGCCCAAAGAACAACGTTTTCTCCAGTTCTGAACAATTTTGGAAAACTGGCAATATGGCAGACATTAATCATAACATCATGCAGTGTTTCATTCCTAGAGAAAAAGGGAGACCAAACAATAGGAGAGGCCTAAAAGCTTCTGCAATAATTGCAACTTCAATTTTCAAAGAAATATTAGAAAGAAACAACTTGAAAAAGTTATCATCTAGAAGACACCAAACTGATAAGTAATTATCAATATGAGTTGGTCAAAAAGAAATCCTGATGAACCAATTAAATTTTTTGACATGGCAGCAAACCTGAGAGTTGGGTGACAGCAGATATTTTGAATTGGACTTTTGACCCTGTCTAACAGGATATTCACATGGCTTCCTCCAAAAGCACACTCCTGATTAGCTTCTCATAAATGGACAAGTAATTGGCGAAAAAAATTCTGATAGATCAAAAGTTAAAGGATATAAGTACTACAGGGGAATTTTATGGTTCCATATTCTTAAATATTTTCATTAGGAACCTGAAAAAAATGCAATCCATTAAATGTGCAAGCCATGTGTGGTTGTGAGCTTACTGTAAGTGGAATATTAGAATGAAGGATCTTGACAAAAGAAACAAAAACAAGCAGCAACAATCAAAATAAAAACAAAACCAGGTAAGCAAAAATACCAAGACAAACAATAGAAAAACAACCTACAAAAAAACCTGTCCTAGACAGGAAACAGTGACAATCAAAATCAAGTATACATAGCAGTCAATGGCATGTCGTATCAGTGCAAATAAGAATTTAAATAATTATTGTTTGCAAAAGAGAATCTATTGCAATTAAATAATGTTACTGAAATACTGAAAGATAGATACAGAACTGTGTAAAATTAATCACAGGAAGTAATTGTTCTGCTCTTCTCAGCAGTGGTATGGCCTCCCCAAGACTACCATTTCCAATTTAGGTGTTACACAATTAAAAAGATGAGCCCTTAAGAATTATTAGACTATAAATGTGGAAACATTAAAATGTGATTTGATTTTTCAGGAGAAATTTGAGGGGAAACATAATGGCAAGCTTAAAAATCTGCAGAAATAAGAAAGAAGGGGAAAATCTTTTTCCATGTCTGCTGAGAATGAAACAAGTAGTATGGACTAGAATTGCAGCAGTGGAAGTGTACATCAGGCAGGTAGAAAAATATCTAATGGGAAAGACAGGTGAGTACCAGAGTAAATTGCTTAGCAGTAATGTGCTACATCTTCCTCTGCAGGCTTTAAGAACTTACCAGACATCTGTCAGGAATAGTTTAGATATAGCCAGTCTTGCCTCAAACTGGGGAGTGAAAATGAGATGGACTTTCTGATTCCCATCTCATTTCCTGTGATTCTGAGAAAAATTCTAATTAAAAAGGAGCACACAGGTTAAAACCGGTAGGCTACATTGAATAACTTATGTCAGTGTCATTAGAGGAAATACTTATTTCTTGCATTACTTTTTCACTGAAATATGTGTGCTTTACTGATATCTTACGCATATTTAAAAATTCAGCATTTCTTTCTTGGTTTATAGCATGTATTCCAAACTGCTCAGTTCTGTCCTTTTAGCACAACCCAGTTTGTGGTCCTGAAAGTTTGATGACATTTCTCATGCAGAACAGTATAGGGCTTGTACAGTGTAACTAATGAGTCATACTGTCATCCCAAATGTTTTCAAAAAGATTTCTACTTGAATTAAATATCCTTGAGGTCTAAAGTGATATTCTCTATTACTGTCAGTCCCACTTGAGTTTCTTCCTGTGCTGGACTAAAGCCATCTCAGACTTCCTGGGTTTGAGATCATATTTTGCTTTTTTTTACTGGAAGTACACGTAGGCTGGAATGAGCTGTAAATTCTGCTTGCCTAATGGATCTATATTCTACAAAGAAGTATGGCCACTCAACTGAAAGCATATTGTTTTGTTATCTTAATAGCATGCAGGCAGCTACTGCTTTTTGACTGTGAATTCTGTTTCTATACCTCTAATGTGTTTGTCCTCATGGCAATTTCATTACAGAAACAAAGAGCTTCACATTGTTTTGGTTTTTAATTAAGAAGAATAGTGTTCCATATTTGTTCCAAACCTTTAGACTATTATTCATTGACATAACTTGACTCATGTTTCATGCTGCAGAATATGGTATAATCCAAGCCATTGAAATTTCCCTGTCACGTTTTATTCAAAAGAATAATCCAGCCTTCAGAGGTATAAAAAGAAAACAGTGCTCAGGATGAATGTTCTCTTAGCCACAGGAAATGCATAATGGAAGATCACTTAGCAATCTCACATGCTATTTTTTTTAACATTCTTAATGGACCCAGCAGATTGCCTAATGCAGGATCTTGTCTGGCAGGATTTAGTACAGGTACATTAGGAAGAAGCATGAGAAAGAGTACATACCCAGTGATTCCTCTTAGTGTACTTTCTTCTCTTATTAATTTTATTAGTTATAGTTATATTCAGAAATACTCTTTTTTTGTATAAATGATTGTCAAATACACCCTTTATAAAGAAATAATATAATTGTTACCAAGCAGTGGGCAGGTGGGAATGCCCCATGAAAACATTTATCTTTTATATTACTCATTATTGGAAAGGAGAGGAATATCATTTGCATTACAGTCAAATTTCCCAGTGTAAGAAGAGAGATCAAAAGTTTCAGTTTTTGTGGTTTTAGCATAATTGGGGGTGTTCAGTCCCCAGCCCTATGGTCCAAACTCCATGCAGAAGCATTTAATAATGTTGGTGGCTGGCCTGGCCCCTCTCAGAGGGTAGCCCTTTTCTCGTTGTGGAGGTGGGCAGAGGCATACAGAGCCTTCAGAGCATGCAGCAGCCCATCTCCTCCCTCCCTGCCTCAGGAACAGGAGCCACCAGCTGAACAAAGAAAGTGCTGCCTTCTCCCACCCAGGTAGATGCCTGTATTTAGTTTTTCAACTACATCCTTTATACTTGCCATAAACTGGCTTGCAGGACACTGATTTTGATATAATTGAAATGGAAAGGTTCTGACATTACTCAGTAGTACTTTTCAGAGCAGCCAAGGTGTGTTAGGATGCTCAGGATAGCTTAGGAGTTCTTTCCAATGGGTGCTGAGTAAAAGAGGAGTCTTCTGCTTACTGTCACTAGCCTGGAAAGTTCCTTGGCAAATAGCAAAAGAGGGATAAAACTTGAATATTTGGGATCCTTAGAGAACTTGCAAGAGACACAACAGTACAGTACACGTCAGATATCAATGAGCAGGAAAGAGGGAAATGCAGTGACTAGTAATGTCACTTGGTCATATCTGTGAGAATAGACAAACATTTCTGAAACACCCTCAAAGCTCCTTCCAGATACAGCCTGGAAGAGAGACATCTGTATTTTCACACTTGTGATTCACATCTAACTAATGTTCAGATGCCAGAAAAACTACAAAGAGCTAAATCCAAATAATTTTCAGACCTGAGTCAACTGTTTAGGATGAAGCAGCAGCACTTGATGCACGCTAGTTGGGGCATCAGCTACACTGACCTGTGCCCACACAGAAACACAGATGAGCCTTACACAACTTGGAAACCTCACGCGCACCCATCTAGACAGACTTTATGAACCCCTTCTCTTAGAAGAGATGTACAAAAACTGCTCAGAGCACAAGCAATGCGTGATGCTGGTCTTCTAGAACCTGCCACACTACATCAATGGTTCTAACACAGCACTGAGCCTTAATAAATACTGTTGCTCACAGTGCAATCAGCAGTTCAATTCACAGGTGCACTTTGTTACTGCACAACTGGACTTTCCAAGCAGAGAGTGATCAACAGCAATGTAGTGAATTTGGAACTAAGGGAGGCTGGATGGAAAATGCAGTAGGAAGAGTAACTATATGAAAATGGATTAACAGAGCTTGCAAAAGGAGCACTGTGACTGAAGATGTGTGTGGCCGGAAAGAGAAAATGACATTTGAGAGAAGTCTACTGAACATAACTTTGCTCAGGTATCCAAAATGACTATGGGATTTTTCTGCAAATGCCTGACTGATGGGATGGGAAGTGATTGAAATGGTACAATAAGAGGGAAAAAGGCAGCTGGTTGGGCCTCAGGTTTACTGTGCCATGATTTATTATTTAAATGCAAATGCTAACATGCCAGGTAGCACCTCAGTGAACTGTGTCTTGGCCACATGCTCTTTCATCAGAAAGCCACAAAAATATCTGTGTGGGTGGAATCAGTGTGAACTATAGAATCAAGGGCATTTAATTTTTTTTCTTGGGATTACTTTTTTTGGGGGGGGGCAGTGGGGAAGAGTGTCTTAAATTGTTCTTAAAGTATGTGTGAGGTCCAGCAGATACTCAGTAAAAGATCTTGAGGCATTTTTAATACTTTCCCCGCAGTGTGACTTATCCATTGTGCAATAAGGGGTTCTTCAACCCTAACAGGAAGTAAAAAAAGGTCTGCTCCTGCTTGCATCTTTAGATTAAATTTCTATGTATTTAATGAATATCTCTGTGGATCTTCTACCATTAAAATAGGCTACAGCTGGCAATAAGTTATTAAGGAAGGATTCAAACTCATTCCTTAAAAAACCAAGGTAAAATCAGCTACAGGAGAATGGTGTTTTAGAGAAGTAAGGACTATTTAAGAAAAACAGAACCCTAATAAAAGTAAACATCTAAGATTCATTATAAGGTATTACTGTTTTTATTTTATTTGCCATATGAATTCCAGGGGTGTTCTACTGACAGTGTACTTGCCCATATCAATACAGCAGAATCATCTATTTTCTACCAAACTGCTGAGTGACAGAAAAGTCGCTTTTCTTCACTTTTCCTGCCATTTTGAAATAACATTCATGTTTCTGTACCTTATGAAGGTTTACTCATCAAAACTTTTTAGTATCTTCAAGATATTAGGAAGATTATATACTTGACACTTGGAAATTTGATACATTTAATAATCAGAATAAGAAATCCACTTCAGAGTATTGAATACTTAGACAGCCAGCTCTACATCTAAAAATATCAATCAGTAGATTCTCAAAAAATATATAGCTAAAATATATATAGCTATATATCCGTCCAAGGCACATATTACCTTTATGAGAGACAAAATCCATTTGAACCAGTACAAATGTTCCATATAACATGTCCTCATGTTTCAGGACTTTCTATTTATGTTCCTAACAAAGTATTTTGAAAGTCAAAGGAAATACATCTTAATGAGTCACTTAGTGCCTTTTGGCAATCCCCTGTTTCATTCATTCTGATTAATATTTCATAAGTGTGAATTGTAAGACCTTGATGTAAGCTGAAACAGAAGTGTCAAATGTTTAATATTAAAATATATCTTAAACAAGCAACACCTCTCTTTCCTATATATCAGAGCTGTAGGATTTATATGTTACAATATTTTTTTCTACTTAGTCAAAGTGAGAATAATGAGAAAAATCATGTTCAGTTGGATGACAGCAGAATCATTCAGAGCTATATGACCTCTCTCAAATAAACCAGGGCTATTATGAGCTGGGATGTATCTGTGTACTATGAGGTAGAAGAAAAAGTATTTCTTTCTATACATGGGAAACAAAACTGCAGAAAAATGCAGAACCTTCCACAGGATGACACAAAAAGCACTGACAGAAATGGATTCCAAGGTTTTCAGGCTGATAACTAGACTACACATTTATCTTCTAAACTGAAATGTAACTCACCTTGCCACCTAAGCCAGCTATCACAGGAGCATTTTTTTACAGTGAGTTGGGAATGAAATTCCCAACTCTAATTGATTATTATATTTTTATGGGAATGTATTAGTATATTTTTATAGGCAAGATATGACCATGGTGATTAAAAAAGCCCTCTTCAATTTCAGTAAGAAGACTTCCTCTAGCTGCAATCATATAAGAGCTCCTAGTAGCTGTGCATTTTCTTTAATTCATCTTGAAGAAAGGGCAATATGATACCACTCAAAATAGGCAGAAACATAAAAAATAAATTCCTGTTTATTCAGTCTTTTAATAACAGAACAACTGAAAATGCCAATAACTACTGACAGAAGTCAGCTTAAAATTGCCACAGCCCTACAATATTTCCTAATGAGCATATCAAATTTACTAATGCTCAGAATACTATCTTTATTGTATCTAAGAAATCAATATATATATAATAAATGCACACATCTGGAGTGGTACATGGTTTCACATTTTATATTTCACATCCTGTAGACTTAGCAAGAATTTTATGTTCCTGAAGTCAAGTGTCTGTGGGGGAGTTCTAGATAATTTTTACAATTTTTAAAGGTACAAAGGTGCAAAGCTCACATATCTAGAGACAGAGGGTTTGGAGTACGTGGTCTATATGTAAGCCAAAGGTCTTTGAAACTGAAAAAAATCTCCAACCTTTTAAAAATGATGAATCATTTACATTAATCTCTTGATTCTTTGGGACGTGACTTACAAATATTTAGCTGTAGGATTTTGCAAGACATATCTGCTAAAGAATACAATGGGTGAATGCTTTTACTTTGGAACATTTCATCCACTCTTGCCTTTCCATTGCATCCATACTGAGTGCCAGCTGCAGTCAAACTAAATAAAGCCCAACAAACCAGCACCATTTTAAACTACGAACATGCAAAGAAACAGATGAATGGAATGACTTCATTCATTCAGTTCCATTTAGCTCAGACAGAATGACAGCCAGCCTGGAGAAACTGCTAATGAAACTTACTGCCAATCTGAAAATAGAAACCCCAGCTTGAAATGTAATGCCTGTGCCTCTGTGGAAGATAAAGGAAATGGAAATGCAGCTACAAGTACTTTTTGGAAAGACATCAATGTTTGCTGGTATTCAAAAAGTCTGTATTAGCCATTTTGAAGGACCCTCTCTATGTCTGTGGTAAGGAGCTTTATCTGTTGGAAAAAAGAAAAGGAAGTTAAATCCCTGTGTCCTGTTACCATTGTGGGAATTACACATGGGATTTAACATGAGAAATTGCAAAGGGAGCAAAGTCCTCCTCTAGACTCAGAAAATATCTCTCTTTTTTTTAAAATAATTTATTCCATACAATTAATTTTGTGTAGAGCTTCATTTTTCCTGGAAACTGAAAAACTGCACGGGAAGATTTTTTTTTTTCTGAATCGTTGTAATTGTAAACAACTTATTTTTGTCAGGCTCATGTAATACAGAATTCTAACCTTGTAGATCACACTCAGGACCTTGTGAATCACTATGAATTCTGCATCTATGTCCATCTTCTTTCTCAGCCTCACACAGCTTAGGTGAATGTGCACTACATGTGTTTTGAAATCAATCTCACTCCTCAGGAGAAGAATTTCTAAATCTTAATTTCCAGAAGTATGTATCTGGCAAGTAAAGACCACAAGTAAAGAGGTGGAAGAATCTAAGACATACAGATTTACTATGCCTGGCAATGTCAAAGTAGGAATAAAGAAAAAGCGTGTGCCTTGTGTGCACCTGGTAAATAGGTATGACACATAATCCACAAGGATTTTTATATGCACAAAAATGTTCAAACTATGTGGAAAAATTTCCTTTACTCTCCCTTGTTTTAACCAGTCCTACATACTCCTTCACATGGGAATACAAAATAAATGGTTACCTGCCATTGTCTATAGATGACAATTGTTCTAGTGGATCACAGGAGATCTGAGGTCAACTCACCAAGTATGGAACAACCCAATCTAAATTTCCACCACTAATAAAAGAACTTGCATGTGAGATCATACGCAAAATTGTGTACTTCTGAGTTTAAATCAGATGCTAATTATGAGCTGGAAATTGTTTATCAATTTGTTGATATCAAAAGGAAGCACAGTGTAAAGTGCAAAGTAAAGAAAATAAGTCATAACACGAGATAATTCTAGTGGATGAAGGATTGCACAATGTTATCAGGCAGAGCCTCTCAATTCCTTATTCTAGGCACTATTTTTGTGCCTTTTGGAAAGAGAAGGCTCTCTTTAAGATAAATGAAATATTGATTTTAGGTTCTAGCTAGACTCCATTAAGATGCTCTTTTAAGTTACTTTGCGTCTGTGAAGAGTAGAGTTTTATGAACATAAATCAGTTTTCTAATACCTATAAGTGGTCTTTTCATAAGCACTCATAAATAATTCACACAACTTTCCTGTGCATCAATAGAACTTGACTTGAAGCTTTCTTAAGCACTTTCAAAAACCGTTTGCTGCATGTCTGGTATTGAATACATCAATGATGACTGAGTTATACTACAGACAGCCCATTTGTTTCTGATTACAGGAGAGAGAGAAACAACATTATGGGGCAGGGGGAAGACAACCAATGACTCACAAAGACTTTCTCTGTGTTGAAAGCAGATTTGAAAGTGTATTTGAATGAACAAAGACCATCTGACCAATGTGATAATGGTTTGGGATGCCTCTGGGTCTATTAGCTCTGTCTATACTGCCAGATGCACCACTCCCTGACTTCCAAAAGGTGTTTTAATACAACAGACCTGGAGTACAATAGAGCTGGTCAGTGCAAAACACAAATAGAAATGGGGGGCCAGCCCTTACAACTCAAAGGGGCACTACAGCCAGGGTCAAGTTGTCCCAGCTCAGGCTCTGAGCAAAGGCAATGCTTCATCCTATTCAGAGTGAATATTAGCCCTGGAAATCAAATTAACAGAAAGAAATTGTGCTTCCTTCCTTACCTCACCCTTGGGATGGTCCAAGGTTTTACCACATCTCTGACAATTCTGTTCAGTTACCTAACCCAGAGGAGTGGAGTGGATTACAGGAGAGCAGGTCAGCCCAAGGAAGGCATACTGAGTTCCAGAGAAGCCTATTTGTACAGAGAAGGGTCAGGAATCGTTTCATTTTCCAGCAATTACAATTTGACATGACTTGTGCCATACTGTTATAGTGTGTCCTGGTTTCAGCTGGGCTATATTCTTCCTGGTAGCTGGCATAGTACTGTGTTTTGGATTTATCATGAGAATAATGTTGATAACACACTAATGCTTTAATTGTTGCTGAACAGTGTTGGCATAAAATCAAGGACTTTTCAGTGTGTCATGCTCTGCCAGTGATGAGCTGCACAAAAAGCTGATAGGGAACACAACCACAGTACCAGATCCAAACTAGCCAAAGAGTTATTCCATACCATGGAAAGTCATGTTCAGTTTATAAACTGAGGAGAGTTATCAGGAGGTGCCAATCACTGCTTGGGGACTAAATAGGCATTGGCCAGTGGGTAGAGAGCAGTTACATTTTGTATTATTTCTCTTTATTGGATTTTATTCCTTTCCTTTTGTTTTCTGCCTTGTCATCACTATTATTTTTGTTATTATTATTGTTGTTGTTGTTGTTGTCATTATTATTTCAATAATTGAACTGTTCTTATCTCAACCCACAGGTTTTACCTTTTTCCAATTCTCCTCCCCGTCCCACTGAGGTGGGGGAGTGGGAGGGGCAGGGTGAGCAAATGGCTGCATGGTACCCTAAAGGCCCTCTGGGGTTAAAACATGACACAGTGCTGCTGTTTCCTTAGCAGGTGCATCATATTTCAAAGATGCTATATACATATGGGAAGTTGGTAAATTCTGCTCCGATGGATGTAAAAGGAAGAGATGAAGAATTTAAATTTTTTTTTCAAAAAAATAGACGAAGTTATTACCTTCCTTGACCAGATACTCACACAAATCTTCAAAGCATTGCCCTCAAGATAGCTTTCACCTGTGTAGATGTACATGACCTTTAGAGGCTGTTACAGCAGCTTCTGATACAGAGCTTGACCCCTCTGAAAAAAGACAAATATTATTGCCCAGACTGGCACTGCTCTAAGGCCATATCTTGACAGAATCCTGAGTGCTTCCACAGGTTATATAACTGTATCCTTTCAGAACAACACGAGTACTGAGCAGCACTAAGCAAAAGTGTTTCAAGGGCTTGAAGAAAAAGATTTTTAAAAAAAAAGTTATATTTTTTCCCAGTTCAGCCAGTCTTTGGCCATGGTCTGAAGAGCCTGTAGCCTGTACTGCCACTCTGGGCACTAAACCTGAGGCTTTGTACAGGGCATACCATGGGGGCAAATTTCTCTGTGAGGCTTTGGGGGTTATTTTTAAAGTCTCTAAGGAAGCAGGAGAAGAGAAAGCTTTTCAGAGGCTTGCTACCAGGCATTAGATTTGGATGGGCATTATAGGCAACGCCTTGAGACAGAGTAGTTGTAAATTGACTTCGCTTTTCACTCCCACCTTCTGAGAAGAATGGTAAAAAACAGAAAAAGTTATTCTGGGTGATACTTGGAGTAAAGCATGAGAAAACAGGTGTGGAAGGACAAAAGATTTTTCTAATAAGCCATTGATGTTGTTGATACCAAGGCAGAAAGGAGAAAAAGTGGTAGCATCTTCAGTTGATCACACTGTGGAAATGTAACATAGGGAACAAAGGCAGTCCCATACAAAATGTTCAGTATTTAGAACAGTGTAGAATAGAACATGATGACAAAACTAGCACTCAAGTTTCATGTTTGCTATCTTCTTAACCTAAAAAGACCTTGCAAGGGTGTCTTTAGATTTTCACATCCATTTTTTAATGGAGAATAGATCCTTGGCCCCAAGCCTGAGCATTTCATCCGACTTTATTTTTGCAATTGTTAGTAGAGGCTGTTTTGTCTAAAGTAGAATCATTCCTGGCACTGGTAACAGGGCATACAGTAGTTCCCTTGTTGGTAGGGTGTGCTACAAGGCTTGTGCCCAGCATGGCTGTGGGACCTCTGCAGGGATCAGCTCCTCACCACCTATGGCTCAGTGAAAGAAATCCGGCGTCCCCGCTGATGGTGCTCACTCCACCCTGAGGAGCTTGGGCTGTCCTGTTCAGGTCTTAGAGCTCGTCCCTCATCTCGTTCCATCCTCCTCAGCTTCTCCCTCAGTGTTTGGTGCCATGTGCTGCAGGACCTCTGTGGGGATCGGCTCCTCGACGTCTGCGGTTCAGAGAAAGAAACCCGGCGTCCTCGCTGACGGCGTTTGCTCCTCCCTGACGCTGGGACTTCCTGTTCAGACCTTAGAGCTTGACCCACATTGTGATCCATCCTCCTTAGCTTCTCCTGCAGTGTTTGGTGCCAGGTGCTGTGGGGCCTCCCTGGGGTCTGGCTCCTTGTCCCCTGCAGTTCAATGAAACAAATGCGGCAGTCCCGCTGACAGTGTTCTCTCCTCCCCAAAGAGGCAAAGACATGCCCCAGACCCTGCCAGTGTCCTTGTCCAGCAAATCTTCTCTGTGCCCTTAGAAAGCACAGAACGGGATGTCTGTTCCTGATGGAGGAGGCCAAGCACTGTGGCCCTTCAGGGCTGCCCTGTGAATCCAAAAGGCTTGTTGTCACAGGTGTCACAATGACTCCCTGGTGACACCATGGGGCTTTCAGGGCCCACACCCAGAAGACACAAGCTCCAGCCTCAGGAACAAAAACTTCCCAGATAACTCATCTCACATGATGCCTGTATATTAAGCAGAACTCTGTTGCCACATTTTACACATAAATTCACAAGTTTCACCTTTCACACCCAGTGCTATGTTCTGTTTTAGAAAGAGACCATTCAAGGCCTTTCTTACTCCTCAGCTGACTTTTGCAGGAGCAGTTTTGGTGTGAAGTAGTACCATTTCTGACACTAGTATTCTTTTTGGTAGGGTGTGCTACCAGGCTCCATGCCTGGCAGGGCTATGGGATCTGCACCACGACTGCCTCCTTGTTGTCTGTCCTTTTTTCTTCCTGATACTGAAGGGTGTGATGCTTCAGCAGAGCTTTCTGTGTGATAAAAAAAGTTAAAGTTCTTGCCCTTTGGCTATAAATTAATTTTTTTTATAAAGAGTATTCAAAAAAAAATACAGGAAAGAGTTACACAGGCCTATCTTGTCAGTCAGTGTTCTCAGCAAACCAAATTCATCTGTTCTGTACAGATACCTTCATGGTCTTTAGACTAACTGAGCAATGTGCTTTTAGAAAGAAAACTTCGTTCTCTTCCCTGAGATTTGTGCAGTTCTGAACACCCTGACTACCTGAATTACCTGTCATTGTGATTTGAAGATCTGCGCAGAAGAGCTCTAGATCCAAGACAGTGCTATGGAGAAAAAAAGTCTCTGTATTTATCCAAACACACAGATCCACACACCCAGAGATGCATGAATGTGCTGCAGCTATTGTCATGCGCATTAGTGAGCCCAGTTTGTCTTCTCAGCACTCACTTCCCAAATACTCTTTAGCTCTCCCTGGAAGTGTACTTACACATGTAAAAACTCAAAGAGTATCTCACACAGAGGAAGTTGTAAGTAAAAAGCCACACATGCATAATACTGATCTGGACCACCAACCTGAACTCTTCCATCACCTTGCTTTACCCACATCAGCATGTACTTTCAGGCTTAAACCTAAGGCTTTTCTTAACATCTTTCTCTACATGCTCAGTGTAGTTGTTTCAATTCGCCTAAATGCCAGCACACTTACCAAAAGTTACCTGACTTTTGTTGTGAGATGAGGATTAGGAGTAGGCAAAGAAGGCTCAAGCTTTGTAGAATATAAAGAAGGTTTATTAATAAACCTAAAACAAAAGGGAAAAAAACCAAGAAAAGCCAGAACAAAACCTTCAGACCACCCCTCCTCCCCCACCTCTCCATTTCTTTCTTCCTGACAATGCACAAAAAGACATTTTGACTTCCAGTCAGTTTACCACCTCTGAAATAGTCTTTGTCTCAGTTCATTTAGGGAGAGAAGTCTCTTTTGCTTATACCATGGATTCTCTGTAAGAAAATACAGTTATTTTTATGGTTCTCAGCCTCACCACCAGCAGCCGCCCGGGAGGAAAGATCTCCTTGTGGTGGAAGATCCCTCCCACACCAGTAGCCTTCCCACAGCCACTATGGTGGGTCATGAACATCCACGGGGTACCTTTTTTACGGATGAACAGTTCTATTGCAGCAACAAAGAAAATCCCTTCTTCTGTTTTTAACAACACAGGTTCTCCTGACAAGACAAGTTCTCTGGCATTCCCCTGGGATCAGGGTTCTGGGCCACAGCCTCTTCTCTGTCTTTGTTCAAGCTTCTCATCAGGCTGTATTTACTTCAACACCTACTTGTCTTTACCCAGGTGTTTTGGTTCACTGGCTGCAATTAGAACATCACATCCCCCCTTTGTACTATTTCCTCATATATTACAGGGAATTTATTAGCTTAGTCCCAACCACGGTTCCACAGAAGAATTTTCAGCTTCACAATCGAAGTACTTCTCATGCTCCTCCCTCTAGGTATCAGTTCTGCTTCCTTCACTGACTTGAAGTCTCTAGGTTGCATTTCTGTAGATGTCCTCACTCATTCCTCTCTCTGTGCAGGGAAGGATGGGTGTCTGGAAGTTTAGTTCAGGCATGGAAAGAGTTAATCTCTCTCTCTCTCTCTCTCTCTCTCTCTCTCTCTCGGGTATTGTGACGATCACGTGGTCTCTGCCTGTGCTGTCCAACAACAGCATTCCAGCATTCCATCCTCCCAAGCTGCGGGAGGAGAGCAAGGGCTCGGCCCTGCCTGGCTGTAGCTGGAATTTACAACCCAGCTGTGTCTAAACCCCAAAAGGCCCAACAGAAACTCCAAATCCCTTCCGCCCCCCTCCGCCCCCTACTCTCTCTGGGTGGGGGGAGCAAAGGCCTGGTCTTACCAGAGAGAGAGCAGGGAACTGCTTCTCTCTGAAGAGCAGGAAGGCCAAGAGAAAGAATGCTAAAAGGTCCTCTGCTTATATATGATTTTTTTTCTTGAAGGCAGGTCAACTTTTAATTGGTTGGCATAGACATCCATACTCAAAACTACCTGGTATTGGTTCTCTCTTCCAGGAAGGAAGTTATATCACTTCCTGCAACATAGGTCACTTCCTAGATTTTGACCCCTCCTGACTAAGCCAGGACACTCAGTTTCTCAAATTTCTTCAAATGACTAATAATTTACCTCATTTTACGGTGAGAGGCAGAAAAGCCTCTGCTGTTGGAACTATACACTGAGTGAGCCAAGGACCCCAGGGAGGACTGAAAATCACTACCATGCATAGAAAGGAAGCTGGCACACACATTCAGGGTGAAAGTCTGATGGAATCCCCCCCAGAGTAATGAGGGAACTGGTGAAAGAACTTGCCAAACCACTCTTAATCATCTACCAACATCTCCTGGTTAACTGGAGAAGTTCCAGTTTCCTGGAAATTAGCAAATGTAGTGCCCATCTACAAGAGGAGTTGGAAGGATGATCAGGGGAACTGCGGACCTGTCAGTCTGACCTCTGTTCCAGGCAAGGTTCTGGAAGAGATCATCCTGAGTGCCATAACACAGCACAGGCAGGACAACCAGGGGATCGAGCCCAGCCAATATGATTTACAAAGGCAGATCCCACTTGACCAACCTGATCTCCTTTTATGAAAAAGTGGCCCACTCAGATGAGGGAAAGGTCTAGAAAACATGTCTTATGAGGAGTGGCTGAGGGAGCTGGGTTTTTATAGTCTTGAGGAGGCTCATGGGGGACCTCATTGCTCTCTACACTACCTGAAAGGAGGTCGTGGTGAGGTGGAGGCTGGTCTCTATCACCATGTCTGCAGTGAGAGGATGAGGGGAAATGGCCTTAAACTGAGACAGGGAAGATTCAGATTAGATATGAGAAAGAATTTTCACTGTTATGTTGCCCAGGGAGGTGGTGGAGTCACCAGCCCTGGAGGTGTTTAAGAAGCATCTAGATTTTGCTCTGCTGGGTTTAGTGATTTAGGGGTCACAGTGGTGGTGCTGGGTTGACACTTGGACCTGATGATCTTAAAGGTCTTTTCCAACCTTGACGGTTCTATGATCCTATGACTCTATGGAACAATGGAACAGAATCAGACTGAAATCAAAGCTGCCATTTTGCCCATTTATATTCTTTCCCATTCTGCTCTTAGCTCTTGTGTGGTCTGACCATTGAGAAAATTCAGTACACTGAAATTGCATTAAATTTTTTGTTCTTCTCCTCTCCTGAAGTAAATTCCAGCAGCGTTTCCAAAATACCATGGAAACTTATGGGAACCAATGTTCTTAAGTATACACAGATGGCTTGCCTGCAACCTTATTTAAATATCACCTTCAGTGTCCCAAACATTAGCATGTTGGTAATAGCAAAGGTAACACAAGAAATGCAAACACACTGAAAGGCAGCAGCACACCATGAGGGACACAGAATCAGAACAGTGAATGAAAATTTTTATTAAAAGTAGCCAATTAGTGAAATGCCATCTGTTCATCCAAACTTCACTCAAAGCAGGAAGGTTTCCTGCTTAATGAAACAATAAATTCTTCAGGGCTTGGAAAAATGAGTGATTAGTTGTACTTTTTCCCCTCTGTCTTTTTTATTGGATGAATGATTTTGCAGTTATTTACCTTGAAAATGTCACTAGGGCAGCCACCACTGTGGTGCTCTAGTATTTTTTGTTTCTAGCAGTGTAGTATGAAATTTGGATTGATCTATATTTGCTAGACATCAAAGATGCTTTTTTTTTTTTTTTTTTTAAATTCTGGTGCATTTCTTTGGTGCAGTCAGGATAATCTCCTGTTACAGTTCATTTTGATTTTGGTTAGTTTTCCAAGAAGGAAATCAGAGTGAAACAGGGGTGAGTTTCACGCCAGACTGATAGGAATGGAACTATTACAAGATGATGGTTCCAGCTGAAACATATTGTTGCTTTAGACTTTGGCAAAGCCTGGCCCAGACTTGCTGAAAAATCTGTAAGTATGGCCTTATTTTTTGCTATAGACAGAGCTGAAGCTCAACAAAACTTGCTGAATTTTGTTTCCAAGATAAAAGTACAATTACTTTTTGCTTCCATACCTGGTGGAAATCAGAAAGAATTATTAAACCACTTTTCCCCTCCCTCTTCTTCTACCCTTTTTGCCTTTCTTCTGATGTCAAGACCTTCACAAACTTCAGCAATTTGGGTTCTATTGAGGTGACACTTTTAATACACTTTTTTGCCTGTTGTGGATCCTGCTAGCTAGTAGTACACAGTACTCTTAAAAAACTTCTTGTGTAGAAAAAAAGAAAACATGCAGCTTCTAAAACATTGATTGTCCAGTTTCACTGTTTCCAAGTTTCTTGATGAAGAGAAGCCCTTTGGCTGGAGCTCAAGTCTTACAGGGCTGAGGAAACTGGAGCTGTTTAGCCTGAAGAAAGGGAGGCTCGAAGGGCACCTTATCAAAAAGTGAGGGGTTAATCTGTTCTGCCAGCTGACAGGACAAGAGGAAATGACCTCAAGTTGTGCCAGGGGAGGTTTAGATTGGATATTAGGAATAATTTCTAATATTGGATATTAGGAATAATTTCTTCATAGAAAGGATTTTCAAGACTTGGAAAAGACTACCTAAGGAAGTGGTTAAGCCACTATCCCTGGAAGTATTTCAACGAGCTGTAGATGTGCCACTTAAGGGTGCATGTTAGGGATTTGGCTGTGCAAGGTTAATTGGACTTGATCTTAGAGGTCTTTTCCAATTCTATGATTCTGAGTGAGAACAGTATTACACATTAATGCAATAGCAATATTGCTGATGAATTTGGACCAACAGCTGAGTCCTTCACAGCATGACAGTACAGCACACTAGGCCTAAATAGTTGTCTTCTACACAAAAGTTTTCCAGAAATTTTTCTTTGATAACACATTGTGCTGTGTATCATGATTTGATAGATGTAATGAACTATACTTGTGGTTTTATGCTCGTTTTGTTGGAGTGAGAAATAAAAGACTATAGTCTTCAGAGTTTTGCAATGGAATTGCAGTTATGCTTATATCAAGGCAGTAGTTTAAATTAATGAGTTCCTATCTATGTGTTTGTGTGGCTGTCACTTTTGGGAGAGCTGAATGAAACATCCAGATAAACCTAAAATATTTCATACAGAGCCTGAGGCAGCTTCAAGAATGCCAAAAACTTCAAAGCACAGAGGATTTCAATGGTGAGCAGAGTCTGACCTCCTGCCTCAGGCTCCTTCTTCAGCTGCCTTCTCCAAGAAAAGCTTTACATGGTGCTGCTCCATGAAGATTTCCAGACACAAAAATAAATTGTTATAAATGAAGTAATAACATTCACTGTATTATGGTGTGTGTATTTGACAGCTAGACTTACAAAGAAAAGAGAAAATTTATTCCTTTCATTGCATTCATTCTGTCTCTAATATGCCCTAACTAAAAGTTATTTGAGATAGAGGTGCTTGCTCTGCAGCCCTCACTCACTGACCTCTGCCACCATCCTTGGTTTGGGGTGACTGCTGAACAACATGTGAACAAGAAAATTTCAAGAGCTGGGAGTCTCCACATTGTCTGGAAATAAACATGATAACTGGATACGGGTATATCTTGACTGAGGGCATGCGGGAGAACCTTAGAATAAAGCAATGTTACAATTTGCTGTTAACTCAGGCAAAGACAGCCTCCATCCTGATAAAGGCTTGGTCCTTGCAGTGAGGAATGGGTGCAAAGATGTAAGTTCATGTAGGAAACAGTTTCCAAATGGTAGGTATATCATTAAGTGTCACATCTCTTGTAAAACATTATGGTGAAAAGATTTACAAACATATCTTTCTCTTATTCTGGGTTCTAGAAGTGTAGCTCCTCTCTTCAGGCTTGCTCTAAGTCTGGCAACTTTCCATGATCCCTGCAACTACAGGAAAACAGTTCCCTTTTCATTCTCAGGGCTTGTCTCATCCCTGCTCTAAATGCAAGTTCTTTATGTCCCTGGGAGTTCTCTTTCCTCTAGTTTCAGGTTGTGTTCCTATAAAACATAGTGCACTAAGCTGCACATAAAGCTTTGCAGCTTTGAGTACCAGTGCTGCTTGCCAGCTTGAAGCCGTGAAGCCTCCCTAACTTCAGCATGCCCAGGGGAAGCTCTCCTTGAGGAATCTCACTCTGGGCATCAAGGACAAAGCAACCATCCTAAATAAGGAGCTTAACATTACAGAGCAGATCTTAGGAAGGTCTCATAAACAAGTCAGGAACAGCAACAGCCACGGGAAAAGGTAAAAGTCACAGCAGTGCAAACCAAATAATCCCCCCCAGAGTTTACTGTACATGTTTTTACAGTGTCATTCACTCCAAAGTTAAATTATACTCTTCTGTAATCTTGACATTTATGGAATCAATACATAACCAGAGGTTGGGAAATAGGTGTGCAGATGATTCAGTACACTTTCCTCTCAAGTACTGGCTTAGCTCACTAAAACTAGAAGAGTTATTTCTCTTGGAGCACTTAGAGCTTCTAAAATTGCTTGTGTTACAATTTGCTACAAATTTCAAGTGATAAAGGTTTTTTGTGTCTAAATTCAGTTTACTATATGACACTAGAGGCCGCAGAAGGCTTGTTGTGCTGCAGTATGGTACTGACATTTTAACAATAGCTCCTTCAAGGGATCCAACATAAATTGTCACCCAACTTCAGTTTAAGAGATGTTATTTTAGAGGCACAGGTATCTGTTGTATACCACTGCTCTGAAAAATTCTTGAAGGAGCTTGCTGATGACATTAGAAAACAGGTTCTTATTCCAGAAAGAATGAACACATTCTATTAAACACACTGAAGGTATCCCTGGAAATTTGTTCACTGATAGTTCATGGCAGCTTTTTCCGCCCACTTATTTAACATGACATGTTTTCTTTCATTGATAATTTTATTCTGGTTGGCATTTGCCCTTTGGATTAATTGAAACTGGAAGGGCTAGAAAGTATTTAATTTCTGCTTATATCAATAGTTTAAATATCTATATTTTAATTAGCAAATAAGCGAAACAGTCAAACCTGTCAAGATTTGCAGCAATGCTTATAGGAGGGGATGAAGGTCAAAAAGGTGCTTCTTCAGACAGAAGTAGCTATGGAGGCATTAGGAGTTCTGAGTTTCTCCTTTGCACCAGTGATCCTGATCACCAGCACCAGGAACTGTGCCTGGATTACAGATATGTCAGTCATGACAAACAACAGAGTATCTTTTCCATCTTTTTCTATTTGAAACAGGCATTTGGGAATGTTGACACATGCCTGTTCTTAGGTTAAACAGGGAGCAAAAGGCAAGCAGTTCAAGAATTAGTCTAGTCTAGACTGAATTGAGGAGAAATTACGTTTTCTTCTTTATTTTATTTTAATTAAAATGGTACAGTTTTGGTTGCAGGAACAGGAATACACTCTTTCACTGCAAGTCATTTTTGTATTACACTGAACGCATCAACTTTTTGGGATCTAGTAGAAAAAAATTAATTTCCTGGATGAGATATTGATACATAGATACAATTTATCTACTTAGTTGTAAGTAAGGTGGATAGGAAATAATTCTTCAGCTACAGGATCAGAACTTCTTACATTTCTTTGGAACTTATTATCCATGAGATGCCTGAGCCAATTTTGTTTGGAAGAGCACATATTTCTGAAATAATTTCTGATCAGACTATATACTGTAAAGAGATAAATGCTAACAGTGCAACTCCATCCATTTCAGGCTTTGTTCAATCAGGAGGGAACTTCCTGCTGCTCTATGAGACATCAAGGTTTTCAGTAGTCCTGGATATAAGATGCTTTTAGTCTAGAGCGGTGTTTGTACCAGGTGAGATCCAGGAATGCTGTGATGTCTGCAGTGTGTTAAAGTCAGGAAGACCTCATGAGGGCTGATAGAAAGGTAAATTAGAGAGAAGACATTATTATTTCCCCGTAAAGACTCAATATACAACAATGGAAAGAATAGTTACATCAAGCAGAGTATGGTACAGATAAACTATGGCTGTCCCAAAGTAGCTAAAATCAGCTTCTCAATATCACACTCATTTTGTCCACGTAGAATCCTAAAATAGCCATTTTCTCCCCAGGATTTTCCCCAGGAATTTGCAGCAATCTAAAAGTAAACAAAGTAGAAAAAAATATTGGTTTTAATTTTAAAATATTATGTAAAAATGCGAGGTGTAAAATGCAAAATGAATCTTTTGTGTTATTTTCCTTTTTAAGAAACTGTCTCTCAGATTGGATGCATTAAGAATTAGCATGTATCTTTTTCTGATTTCTAATAATTTGTTCCTTTTTTGGTTTGATCAAAATTTCAGTTCCAAAGTCAGTTTTAATAAAAATGGAAGAGTATTTCTACAAGAGAGTTTGATAAATTCAAGCAGAAATCATTAAATGAATATTCAACTCCTTGCTGGTGAAAGTGGTTATTGAAAGAACAATGGTCAGAATTGCAATGATAATTAACCTCTTAAAGACACACCAAAGATATTTTTAAAAAAAGTTGACTTTTAAAAAATGTAGTTTTATTCAGGCCTCTATTGACATATTGAGCAATTTATTTTCTGATGAAGACTCAGTAGTCTCAGTAGGCTTTGCCTTTGATATCAGTGAAACTACCTACCACAAGCCCTGCCATCAACTGTGTAAACACAAAAGTACCTTCAGATGAATGCAGGAATTATGAGATGAGCTGTTAGTCATAATGCAAATGATAAAATTTGACTTACTCTAAAAGGCTTAAAGGAAATTTTCTTCATTTGATTGGTTTTAGTTTTGGGGGCTTATTCTGATGGCTGGATTACAATTGCCAACACTGTTTAAACAGAAAATTTGTCTTTTCCAAATATTTTAACAAATACTATTGATTAATTTTACTGACTTTCATTTGTAGGCATCAAAAAGAATTGACTCTTCATAGAATTTTTTATTAACATTTGAAAAATTGAATAAGATTTGAGACAGAAAAGGCAGTGTAGGAAAAAACATAGGTATAGGTAGGATGAAGCAGGCTTTGAAATTGAGGCAAGTGATGCTATAGTTCGAGGGTCAGCATGATAAGTGTTGCCAGATAGGGAGTAGAATTATGCAGGACACTTTAAGGTGAAGGGAAAAGGTAGATGCAGAGAGAGAGAATGAAAGTAAAGAAGTAGATTTTAGATGATCTGTGTTGTTGAGATATTTTTTCTTCTGCTTCAAAACACTGTCACTTACCCAGAACTTCTGTTTCTGTCCATTTTTGTCACGTAATGCTCCCCACCTTTTAGAAAAGAATCGTACTTTGATGAAACAAGCAACCAGAAAATAAAAGCATGTCTTAATTAGTTGTAATTACCAGTATCAGAACAAAGCATGAATAACAAACTCTGATGATTCAAGTGAGGTTACCTGCTGACCTGCTAACCACAAGTCAAATTGCCATTAGTGATTACAAACACTTAACACAAGTCTAGTTTTAGTGTTTCATTGCAAAAACCTGTTTCAAATGACAAAATCTCTCTTCTGGAGAGTGTTCCTGTTGAATTGAACTGTGTAGGAGTATTGAAACTAATGTGAACATATTTCTTCAACTCAGCTGAAGATTCCTAGGAACATTTTTGTTAAAAGTCTCATTTAGCACCTTTACAGAAATAGCTGGTGACCTGGGACTGAAAATATTCCTAGCTTTTCTCAGATCAAGTTGAACTGCTGACAGCCTAATCTGTTTTACTGCGTGGTTCATGTTTCTGTCATCTTTGAGGGTATGCTAACTTTTGTGGAAATATCTATGGAATCATACAAGAAATTTTCCCCACCTGCCATCCCCTCTGCCGAGTGATAGGATTTTCATAGCGGTATACCTGTAGCTGAACTGCTCAGTACTCTAATTTTTAGGCCTCACTTTATACACAGGGCAGAAGTTCCAACCCAAACACCTGGTTGTATTTCAGTGAGCAAGAGTTGCATTGCACACCTTAGGTAGCTAAGTATGCATGGTTTTTCTGCTGGAGCTTAAAGAGCTCTGTCTTGTTTTGAATTTATACAACAAATGCTTGTCTAGTTACTATTCACAGCTCATGATGCTTGGGTGCCTATTAAAGGGCATAAATAAACAGAAAACCCAAGATGTGAACTTTTAGATGGTTTTCCCCAGTGTAAAGTTAATCCTAGGATATATCAAATGCCATTGACAGGGTGTTTACTGGTGTATATCCCATCAACACCACATGTTTGAACTGTATTTGCAGTGCTCCATTCATTTTCAAAGGCAATCAGCAAAAATATGATGAGAAATCCCACACTGTGAATGGGGAAATTGGGGTTTTTCTGTCATCCCTGTATTTAAACAGCGACAGTGGCATGAACTCTCCTTGGTTAACAGTAAACCATCATTTACATGGAATACCTGCCCTTTCAGCCAAAGGAGGAAAGAAAAACAAATTGGTGACTAGCAGAGAGATGAAGTGTGGATTGCAGTTGCAAACACAAATTGTAGCTACTGATCATTAAATTCAAGGAATCATAAAAACAATGTTTGCCATAATGACCCTGGAATGCAATTATTGGTTTTTTTTAAAGAGGCCTCATGATACTTTTTCTTTTCATTACCACATGAATGTTCAGGGACTATCAATAATTGCCATTTCTTTGCCAAATATATTTCAGATACAATCTGTATGCTCATAAATTTTAAAAAATATATAGCCTTTTGAATTTCAGATTCAAAGAGCAAAGATTTTCTTCTTTGCTCATGACCATTTTACTAAAAAAAAAAATCACATCACCTGTAATGTGTAAGTCCAATATTTACATCAGTCTCTAAGACAGAGAAAAATAGCCATGAATTTATATTCATATATTCCTGCATTTCGTACTACGCATAATTTCTCCTGCTTGCTTGAGCATGATGATGACCAGTTCCCACAGGGTCACACTTCTGTGATTAAATGTTTTTCTAACATTTGTTATTTTCTAAAAGAGTCAGCTTCTAGTTTCATACATTCATAGGAACTTATTCTCAGAAATGTTTCTAAATGAAAGAAGACTTAGGAGCCAAGATAGAAAAGGAACCTTTTATTATCCTAGACTATAACATATCCATGAATTTAGTTTCCCAGGGTTTGTGTCATCATAGTCAGATACATAGGAACTTGACATATGCATTTTAATTACAGTTTGGAAAGAAGAGCTGCTTTCTGAGTAATCAATGCCTATGGGTATTTTTCAAATACTCTAAATTAAAATATATTAAATTAAAATATAGAGGCATGCAGGCAGCAGGTCAAGAGAAGTGACTGAGTTCCTTTTTTTGGGTCTGCCATTCTGTGTCCAGTGCCCACTCTCAAGCCTCCCCACACAGGAAAGGCATTAACAGGCTGGAACAAGACCAGCAGGAATCCACTCAGATGTTTGGGGTCTGGAGAGCATGATGAGGAGAGGCTGAGGGATCTGGCTTTGTTCAAACCTCAGGAGAGAAGGCTCAGGGCAGATATATTTGTTGTCTTTTTCTTTGCACAGAGTGGGTAAAGAGATGATAGAACAGACTCTCCTGATACATTGTGGTGGTCCCCTCACTGCTGCCTTTCCACATACCCTGTTTGAACCTTAACCTCCAGTGGCAATTGTGATGGCTGCATCCAGCTTACTCTAGAGAGCATTCCAGATCATTTCCTTGCAGAGGAGCAGCTTAGAGAAAGTGTTGACTGGTCCCTCCAAATCTTCAAAACCAAAATTAAAAAAAAAAA